>PVHX01006294.1:0-102344 GCA_004024805.1 Geosciurus inauris | reverse complement strand
CAGAGGAGCCCCCGTGGCCTCCAGATGCAGAGACGGACCCCATTCCTCCTCTTCCCTGAGAGGCATGAACAGAGCTGGGGAAGCTGCCCGCTGGGCGGGCCTGGGAGTCCCGGCCCTGCAGAGTCTCCCTGTGAGGTTTCTAAGCAAGCGCCACCACAGCATCTCTGAACCAGTTCCCGCCTTGTGTTTTCCTGTGAGTGCTGATCCCTGAGCCGGCAGCCTCCCCCCTGGTGTCTCCCAGCCACATCTGCGTCTGCTATGCAGGTAGAAGAGCCACTTGATGAAGTTAGTGAAGCTGTGGGGCAGAAGGCCTGTGGAAGGGCAGAGTGCGAGGGCTCACCCTCCCTCCTTCTCCACTGCTCACTCTGGGAATACCCTGGGGAAACCAGAGAAATTGAGGCTCACCACCCCACTTTTACTGTTTCAGCTTTTTTTTATTGTTTTTTGGTACCAGGGATTGAACTCACTTGACCACTGAGCCACCTCCTCAGCCCTATTTTGTGTTTTATGTAGAGACAGGATCTCATTGAGTTGCTTAGCACCTCACTGTTGCTGAGGCTGGCTTTGAACTCGCGATCCTCCTGTCTCAGCCTCCCAAAGTGCTGGGATGACAGGCGTGCGCCATCGCGCCTGGCTGTTTCAGCTTTTTTACTTTCTCCCAGGTTCCTCTTCCTAATTCCTTCAGTGTCTAAAAATGAGGATCAAAGACAATATTTACGGAAAATCTTCTCAGCCATCCAGTAAAAAGAGAAAATGACTCTTATCTCCATCCAGAGAAGCAGCCTCGTAGGTGGGTACAAAGTCTGTGTAAGGAATCGTATTAAAATAATATTTGTTTCCCTTAATAAATCCTGGGTAAAATGTCTCTTCTCTTGCATCTCAGTGCTGTGTGTTCTTTCTGTTCTGTTACTGAAGCTTTTTCACAACCTACAATTTCTTCCATCCGCACGTGAGACTCTATCATCAACGAGGAAGGGGAATTTGCTTTGTGCCATTCCAACATTCCTGGTTGGGGACTAATCAAAGAGCCCGGGGGATGCAGAAGGAGCTGCACGCTCGGTGGTCCAGCTAGGGGGCTGTTGCTGTGTGCCTTGTCTTGTGCTCGCAGGCTCCACTGCAGTGGTGGTCGGGCGTTTAGTGTGGATTTGGGTTCTCTCTGCTCTCCAGATCAGGCCTGTCTGCTGTCTGGCTCAGCAGGGAGAAGACAAATGTCTTTCTGCTGATCTCATCATGACGTGTAGGTGTCTTGCCTGGGACCACTCATCAAGACTCCTCTGTGAGCTGCTCACCCCTCTGTAAAGACTCCCCGTGAGGGGACCCACACTGCCCAGTGGCGGCCTCCTTGAGCCTCTCCTGTTCCACTGGTCAGCACAGTGGAGGCGTCTGCCACCATCTTCTTACCAATCCAAGTTCTTTGGGAACAGGTTTCTAGAAGGCCCACACAAATGGGTTTCAAAGGAAAGGAGGAGTTTGCTGATGGAAAGGACCTGAACGTCCAAGAGTGGACAGACTCAAGGACTGTGCCTGGATCCAGGACTCACCCGGAAGAGCCCCTCCCTGATGCCAAAGCACCACAAGCAACTCAGCATGAGCACACGGTCTCATAAAGCTGCTGCTCCAGTTGTCTCCTTCAGCATCTGCCAAAGCCTTTGTCTCCGTAAGTCTCAGGCAAAACCCCCACCGGAGAGGAACAAAATAGCAATGTCCACGCATGTCTGCCATGCTCTCTCCCACGTGCCCACTGTCCTCCAGTCCCCCCAAGGTCACAGTCAAGGAGAGGCTCTGCTTCCATTTTTCATGACTGATTTTTCACACTTTCTTATCCATTGAGTCTTCTCTGCTCTATTTCCTACATTTATCATGACCGTGAGACTCGTGGAAGGAAGCTGGAGCTCGGGACAGCCAAGGCAGGTGTGGTGGAGAAGACCGGTCCCTGTGTGGAGACAGAGCATGAGGTCACGGATGTGGATGTTTATAGCAAAGCTCAGGTGTGTGTGCAGCTCAAATTGGTTCCTATGAGTCTGTCACTAGCTCTTAATTCTGAGACTCTGCTGGGGATGGTCATAAAGAAGACATCATAAAATGGAAGTGTCCTGTGTTCCCAGTGCTATTTTCTCTCCTTTCTCTTCAGACAACTCAAAAAGCTTTGTGACATCTCCCCTGACAGTTACCATGGCGCAGCTGCTCCATCCCGGGTCTCAGTTTAGGCTCCTGCTGGACTTCCAGCCCTGCAGATAGGAGACAAGTGCTGTCCTGGCAAGGGAGGGAGGGAGGGAGGGAGGAAGAAAGGGAGGGAGGGTAGGTCAAGCACAGGATTGTCACATGACCCAGCAATTTCCCTTCCAGATCTGTGCCCAAAAGAAGGGAAAGCAGGTGTTTTGATACCCATCAACCCTGCAGCTGGCTGCCCCTGTCAGAGGGGCCCTTTGGTCTTTCGTGACTGACCTCCTTTCCCTCAATCCATGGTACCTTATTTAATAGTTTAGGGAAGACTGTTCCCCCCCTGAGTTCCCACCACATCCTGGAGGGGGCTGTACTCTGAAATCTGTAGTGTACGTTGTTTTGGTGGAGGAAACCAGTCCTCCAGTACCAGAGCAGGCGAGTCAAAAGTCCTGCACCTCTGGGGACAGCTGGGCACCACAGGCACCTTCCTACCTCCCTGTCAAGCGTCTCCACCCAGCTGCACATGGGGGGACAGTTTTGCTAAGCTTGTGCTTTAGAGCTGGTCTCACAAATATGATGGGGTCTGAGCATGTGTTTTTTTGTTTGTTTGTTTGTTTGTTTGTTTAAGAATATACTGGGAGCAAGGAGCAGAGACGAGCTAGAGATCTGGCCAAGTCGCTACCTTATTAAATCCTCATATTTCACACATATTAAGTGCTTCATGAAAGGAACAGAGGAATGCCATCTTGGCGGGTGTTTTCTGTTTGTTTGTTTTTGTTTTTGTTTTGCAGACCTGGGGATGAAACCCAGTGCCTCAGGTGTGCTGGGCAAGGGCTCCACCACTGAGCCACAAGCCCAGCCCCCTTGGCAGGAGTCCGTCGCTGTGGTCCTCAGCAAGGGAGCATAGGCTTGCTGTAGGTAGTTGCAAGGTCCTTCTGCCCTCAATAATTCTTAACTTTCTTCACTTAACAGATTTTTTAAGCTAATACAGAAGGCCATCCGAGGTGGTTGTGTGAATGTTCACTTCAGGCCAACCTATCTCCTGGGATGTTCATCGTTTCATGATGGAAACCTTCGAAATCTTGACGGGCACCTGGGCTGTCTCTTGGACTCATCTCGGTCAACAAAGCATGTTCAAAAGCACATCGGGATCACACATCTGTGGGCTGTAGACACAGAGCAGGGAACACAAATGGCTGAAAGTATGGGGACAGCAGAAGGGCCGCTCCACAGGTCCTGGTGAACCTGGAGGTGGAGGCTGCCAGAGGGCGTCTGCGCCTCCCTGCAGTGTGGCATGTCCATGCACAGCTTCATGTGCACGTGTGTGGCTAGCATCTCTCATTTCAAATGAGAACCATGGCATAAACATTTCATGAACCCACTGTTTCGGGCCTCCTGTGTACAGAGCTTGCATTTAATAATGCTTTGTCTCTGTTTTTTATCTCATCATAAAAGAAGCACGTCTTCCCAGGCCAAGGCTCACTGCCCCTGAGGCTCACTACACAGAACCCTTCCGGGATTCAAGCTCCAAATGCCCACGATGAACACTGGTATTTCCCTTTTTTTTTTTTAATTCCTGGAGTTATTTCTCAACTGTCCTTATTGACAACTGGCAAAGCACAAAACTGACCCAGGCTACTTGGAGATGAGAGTTATCAGCATGCAGGCTGCTGCAGGGATCCCTCCCCCTGGACACACCGCAATATGGCTCTCCCTGTTTCCTGAGCAAAGTGTGGAGAGATCCTCCAGAGCAATGGGTCACTTCCAGTGTACTGTCCAAAAGAAGTCACTCGATTTTTGCATAGGGTACTTTTGGGGCGTGGGGGTTGTTTTGTCTAATTAAAATGGAATTTTTCTTGTGGCTAAAAACTGATACTGAGGTATTTTAAAGTGTTTTCCTTAGAGATGAGTAATATTTACTCAGTTTGATATTTTTCTTTATTCTCGCAAATGCCACAGTGCATCGTCAGGCACGCGTGGGTCAAGGCAGGTAAACGCACCCTCCAACCGCTCCAGCTCATTAGCGTGTGAGCCCAACCCAGGAGCAACATGTGAAATCAGTGTTCTGTTTCTCCCAGGGTTACACGCCCAACACCACCTGAGCTGTGTTTTCTGAAAGCAGAGAGGTCTGATCTCAGTGCCATCATTAGATGCAGAATACCACCACCCTGGGGGCTCTAGAGCCGTAAGGCTCCATCAGGTACCCCCTAGGATAGGTATGCACTCCTCTCAGGAGGCCTGTGGCAAATTTCCCTGCAAGGCTCCTGGAGTAAGATCGCATGACAATCCCCATACGTGTCTCTTTTCTTCTTTCTCTAAGTCTCCGTCCTGCACACCACTCCGTCTGCATCACAGAAAGAAATTGTTTCCTAGTGATGATCTTTGCACCTGTCAGGGATCTGTGTGCTGCAGCCTAGCATGAAGGTTTCACTAGGTCAGTGATGGAGAAGCAGAGAGTTGAACTCCACAGTGGTCAAGCAGAAGGGGCTGGGGGCCAGAAAGTCCCGCTCTCGGCCAAGGCATCCACAGCAGGGCGATGGTGTGGGGCGGTGGGTGTCCTGTGATCTCACTGCAGACAGGACCAGCACAAGACCAGCACAAGGTCTGGGTGCAGCCCAAATGGCCCAAATGAGCTGGGCCAGAAGATGAGGGCAGAGGTGGGCTTTGTAGAATATTTAGAAAACACAGAGAAGCCGAAGAAATAAACTGAAAAATCGCCAGCTATTCTAATATTCAGGGGCAACTCTGTTCATACTTTGCTGCAAATATTCTAGTATTTTGTTCTGTAAATTGTGGACCAAGAAAATAATCCGATTATAAATAATGATTTAGAACTCATTTTATGCCATGCATGTCTTCGTCAGTAAATATTTTCAGCACCATTATTTATTCCTGGTTGGCTAATATTATATTATGTATTCAAGCTAATTTTTATACAACCCAAGGACCATAAATCCAAACACAGGCTCAGACAGATAAAGGAAGTGACTGGGTTTAGAGGAGGGACTGCTGGATGGAGTAGCGGGGGTGACGACGCAGCTCACGGAAGGCAGTCAGCCACGGTCCATCTCTGCCATCTCAGCTGGCAGTGCTGCTCGACGTCTGCTCTTCCAATGCCATCACTCCAGAGTTGATTTTAAAAGCCTATTTATAAGTCTGGCAAGTGCTGGAACTTTTATTTAAATCAGTGGATTGGCCACGGAGGAAAAGTCCGTAGGCTGATCTGTCCTCTTGATCTCTAGTTAGCTGCCCCCCGTACTGATGCAACTTATCCTTGAGTCTTAGATCCGTAGTTTGTCCCTGATTTTCATTATTTACACAATCTAGTAATGATTATGTTGGAACTGAAATATATCTAACATGTGATTAAACTCTTGGAGTTAATATAAAAATAAGATGAATTAAAAGTTATGCAGTGTTAAGGCTCTTGAAGTCGTGCAGAGGGTCATATGAGGAGTTTTTACCAATGAACTATCTCTCCAGCAATTTTCACTAATATATGATCTCTTTACCAAACTGGGTTGTTATCCACATGTATAATCTTGTATATAACTTAATAATCTTCTCAATATAGAAGGTCTCTTCAGTGTGCTTTGTTATTGGAACAGCTAAAGAACTCCGTCTAATTTTGTGTCTTCTTTAGTAAGGGGTCTGTTCCTATTCTCTGCTTTTTTTTTTCATTAGCTAGAGTTCTTTACGTGTTTAGGAGATCAACCACCAGATGATATTTTACACCATATTTAAAAACACATAAAGTTCCATCGCAACACAGATTTAATATTTAACCAGATGTTTACAATATTTCTTACAACAATTATTTTCCTTATTGAAAATGTTCCAAAATTTGAAACCTGTGACATTTCATACCCAAATTGAAGTACGCTATTTGAGAATCAGGCCATCGGCGGATGGTCAGAGATGCCCTTACGCAACACCGTCTTGCTACTTGCACAGGGTGGATGTATTATGCCTCAGTAAGAATGAGGACAGATGCATAAAGGCAAATCATAGGGAAACATGAAATCAGATTAACACCCTGTTCCCTGGGGGACCCCTCGGTGCTCCTCATCTTGACATATCTGAGTTCTAAGATGGGACAACCTTTCCTGCCTGGGACGCCCCAGCAGAGCAGCTGTGGCTTCGCTCTCTGAGTCCTGGGCCTCTTCTTCATCAGGACCCTCTGCCAGCAGAAGGGTGTCTCCCTCCTGCCTCCTCCACTCCGGTGCTTGGCCAACGCCTCTGTCTCCCCAAGTGGTTTCAGAAGGCCAGGCCCAAATGCCCACTGAGTTGCCCCACGTGCTAACCAGCAGACCCCCTCATAGCAATTCACTATTTTGGGCTGAAACTCTTCGTGAGTTCCAGCCGGGTCGCTCTCCCGATGTGGAGCCTGCGGTTCCAGGGATCACAGCAGCCATCGTTTCTCTCTCTCTGGTGCGATGGTTTTTATGAATGAAGTCACTAGCGCCTTAACAGGGACAATCCAGAGAGACTGACTTTCCTCCTAACCGGTGTCTTCATCCTCCGGGGTGCACTCCCACTGCACACTTGGGTCACTTCAGTCGTTAGGAGAATGTGTCCCCTCCACGTGTCTTTCTTTATTAACTTCCCTGTGCTTTCGTACATCTGTCTGACCAAGAGGCCTTTCCCCAAGCCTGCTTATTGAATGCGATCTGTGATCACATACTCATGCCTTTGAAGCTCTTGAAACGGTTGATTATTTACCAGGGACTTAGGGTGCAGCCCACACTCCTGGTGTTAGATTTCCCTGTGGTCGACACTACCCAGCGGCCTACGCTGCCATTTCTCCAGTTTCACTCCCGGAATATCCAGCCAAGAGTGCCCGAGGGCACCTCAGGAGGAGCCGAGACCAGCTCTGCTGCAGCACCATGCATGTGCCACCAGGTTCACCCTTTCCATTTTTTGCTCATGGTCACTCTACTAGGCACATGTCCTGGATTTGTTTTTCTGACATCCTTCATCCTCCACCTGGCTCATCATTCCTTCAGCGAGTCTTCTCTGGGCCCCACGCTGAGCTGAGCACTGTCTCCTGAGCCTCCAGGCCCTTTATGTAAGCCCAGTGTCTGTGTCTTTAAACACTCAGCTCCTGTGTTAGTGTTACTGAGAGGAGAAGCTCCTTGAAGAAGTGGCTTGGGTCTCGTTTGTCCCTCTATTCCCCAGGCCTATTGCAGCCCGTGGAACATAATAAATATTTAGATTAAACTATAGAGACCCATCAGGATCATTTTAAAAGTCCTTTCAACTATGGTATTTTATTCTACCTATTGGGTAAATGATCAAAGAAGGACCCATTATTCTTAATTTAGGATGTGTGAAATGTCAGGCTCCGGCTCAAGTTCTCGTCACTGTGGAATCAGTAGAACTTTCTTAAGGTTTATTGAATCTACTTGGTCCACATGCTCATCATCCATCACCGTGAGCCCCAGAGCGGCAGCCCTCCATCTGAGCTGGGAATTGCGCCACTGGGAATGTACCAAGTCTATTTTAGAATCTGGTGACTAACATTTCTGCCTTTTCCCCAGTAGCCTCTGGCTGGAACACAGAAATTCTATTTCTAGATTATGTGGTCTGAAAAGATAGCCATTTTTATTTTTTCCTGGAGCAGGCTTTGGGAAGGGCACCGAGAAGATGCATTTTGGATTCATCAGGGTGTTTATCCACAGCTACCGCGACACAGCAAGGAATCTCAGGGTCTTGGAGTTGTAAAGGCTTCCACCTGTGCACCTGGGCTTGGTCCCCACAGCCACCTTCTGCCCTGTAGTTGCAGGATTGGAGTGAGGGGGCTCTGGGATCCTCACAGGGGGAAGAAAAAAGAGACAGATGGGAAAGACACGCCAGCGTTAAGCACTTCATCCCAGAAGCGACAGATGCCACTTGTTCTCCAAAAAGAGTCGAATGACTCCAATTTAGCTGCGGGCGAGTCTGGGAGCGAAAAAGCTTGTTGAAATGTGTGGGACTCTGTCTCCGCCACAGGATCCCAGGTATATGAGGCATTCTAGCACCTCACTGGGGACAAACGTCATGTCTGGAGAAGAACTCCTCTTTATCTCTGGGTTCTAAGATCTAGAATCTGGAACACTAGCTGCCCCCAGCTACACAGAAGTTCGTGGCTTCAAGCACAGAAATCCTGGATGTCAGGCCATTGTGTTACAGGAACCATCTCAGGCAGAGAGAGACAGGAAGGGCCTCTGCCAGGAAGCCCAGCCGCCAGAGCCTGTGTGGCCCATCGCCACCCTTGCCATAGGCTTGTTCCAGGTCTGTTACTTGGATCTCCTAATAAGCCCTTGATGAATGTCCCACCTGGTATCCGGGCGTGTGTCACTCTGCTCAGGGCCTTAATTTCCTAGCAGACGAATCAATTCAGCTCAGCCCACCCTGAGCTCACTTATCTGTCTCAATGACTAGTGTTTCACATTTGGAAAAGGCACACCCTGCTTTTTTTCTGCAGGTGCTTTGGTTATTCCATGCCGGGGGAGGATGAAGCAGCCCAGTGGTTTCCGGGCAGATGATGCGAAGCCTGGGGTGACCCCTTCCCAGGGACCAGGACTCCTGGGCTTCCCAGGTCTATTTAGATTTGCCACCTTGAGCAAGTGTAGGGAGCCGACTTCTCCTGGATACCCCAGGCTCTGGGATGAGTTCCTCCCAACTGAAGGTGGAGGGGAACTGTGTGGTCCACAGGGAGAGAGCTTACACACACACACACACACACACACACACACTTCTATGTGACCAATATAAAGACTGAAAGCAAATAACGTGAAATTCTAACAAAGGCTAGCTCCACCGTTGGAGGATTTTCACAGTTTCAACTTCATTCTTTCCTATGTATTTTCTGCAGTGAGCCTATATATGTTTTTAATTAAGAAGAACTCAAAGTCAACTCAAAGCTTGCTTCAATGGACTGCATGTACTTGAGGATCCCCCACCGACGGGTTGCTCCCTCTCCAACGCTCCGCAGCCCCAGCCAGGGCCACGGCAGCACGGGGCTTGTGCTGCCTGGGGAACTCCAGAGAGCTGACTATGGTGTCGTCACAGGCAAAACACTCTTCTTGCCCTTTTTGCATTTCAGAGCAGGATCTCAGGACCGACTTCTGGGCGGGGCAACCCTCTACTGTTCGTCAGTAAGCTGTCTCAAGGCGAGGGTTGCTCCATCATGCACTCCCCCAGCAAGACTTGGGTTCCAGCAGCCTCTGCACGTTGCTTTTTTTTTCTTTTTTTTTGTACCAGGGATTGAACTCAGGGGCACTCGACCACTGAGCCACATCCCCAGCCCTATTTTGTGTTTTATGTAGAGACAGGGTCTCACTGAGTTGCTCAGCGCCTTGCCATTGCAGAGGCTGGCTTTGAACTCACGATCCTCCTGCCTCAGCCTCCCAAAGAACTGGGATGACAGGAGTGCACCACCGCGCCCAGCTCTGCACATTTCTGTTCTTCATCAGATACAGGAAAAAAATGTTTGCTAGCAGAAATTCAATCCAGGCACTGTCTGATACCGTTTCAGGACTCCAGAGAGATGACCCAGGAGTCATGTGCATCATTTGTCAGAGTGAGCATCTTGCTCACATTCCTCAGTCCAGCCTGGTGGCAGCCTCCTCTTCTGGGCCTGAAGCTCTCTGGGCCCACTGCAGAAGGGCCGGTTACTCCGGGTGCCTCTTGCTCCTACAGGAAGGACTAGCCACATTTGCAAGTTCTAGCCGCAAGGAGCAGCAGTCTCTTTCCAAATTCAAATGCATTAAGCGGATCTGTTGACACAGATCCTAAAGCTTTAGGTCACCCATGTAGTAGAAAATCACCTGTAAATGTTCACCTCCAGTCCCTTGGGGTTCAACAGTATAGAGTTTTATTTGTACCGGTGTGTGAATAAAATAGTTCTCTTGTATTCTCCCTTGTGAGAACAATTCAAAGCTCTTTTCTGTGTCCCATGTGAATAAGGATTCATGAAATGTCAACTTTGTGGGGTGCAATTTGAACGAGCATACCACAAACAACTAACCGCCTTTTGGACATCATTCGTCATTGCTCTGTTAAAAGACGGTCTACTTGATGGCTTCAAGAGCACAGCACCCCTTCAGTTATGACATATAAATGCAGCCGTTGTAGGTCGCTATCCAGAAAGGGTGAGACTTGGGTCCTGTTGTTGTACTTTCCTGATGTCTAGAATATACAGGCAATGGCTGGAGCCTTGACAGTACTTTTGGACCATGAAGCAAACTTACAGGACTCTAAGGCCTGATAACACTGAGGAAAGCTCAGACAGCCCTGAACTGCCAAATAAGAGCCGCATGTTTTGTATGAAAGGAAAGTAGACGTGCATCTTAAGTAACTGGATTTTTTTTTGGTTATTTGGTTGTCTTTTTTCTTTTTTTTCTTTTTAGCTTGCTATTAAAACAATTCCTGATGCTGTGGAGATTTAAGATATAAGATAGTTCCCTCTAAACTAGGTAGAATATCACTTTAAGACCAACCATGTTCCTGCCTCTGATGTCCTGTCTGCCACATTCCTATTACGGACCAAGTTAGCCTCCTGGGTAGCCCAACTCTACCACATAGAGGTCCTCAAGTGGAAAAGACAAGGTCTTTATCTCCAAAATATCTCCTAAGTTAATGACACGGTGGTTCCTAGTTAGACCCTTCTGGGAGCCTCAATCCAGCCAACCCCTATTTTGGTTCTTTGAAAGCCAGTAGAGAGCAGCAGTCCCTCGCCTCAGGGAGAGCTGGAATCTGAAAGGAAAGGAGACATCTCTCAGGGGGCCCTTGGAGTTGCAGCCGGGCAGAGGCCACAGTTTTCACCAGTTACTGTCAGAGGCATCTCCATCTTCAGGTTTAGTTTCTGTTCAAGATGCGGCAGAGCAAACCAGCTTCATTCTCAGGACAGTGTGAGATGTGGACACAAATAACAAGCCTAGTGCTAGTGACGCGACCCTAGCCCACATTAATTAAGCATCTACCTCATGCCAACCAAGGGTCTAAGGATTCTGAGGATTTTTATATGCATCACCTCACAATGATAACAAAAAATCACTGCGAAAGTGACATTCTGATTCCTTATTTCACTGCAAACAATAAAAATTTTTAAAAATGTAAATCAAAAAATCGTCATGATAATTGAGAAGAGATGATCCAACAAAATCTAAGGCAGCAGCATAGTCCACAACAGCCAGAAGGTAGAAACCGCTCACCTGCCCATCAGCCAATGAGCAGATCAGTGAATTCTGGTCGGCGCATACAATGGAGTGTCATTCAGCCACGGAAAGGAGTGGATTCCGATGTGTGTGGTGACGTGCACAAACCTTGCAAATGTCCTCAGTGAGAACAGCTGGTCACAAAGGGCCCCGCAGAGGGTGACCCCGTGTGTGTGGAATGCCCAGTGCGAGCAAACCTGCGGTGGCCAGGGGCAGTGAGACAGGGATGGCGGTGGCTGCCTTAGGGACAGAGGCTTCCTTTGGGGGCGAGGAGGTTCTGGAATCGATAGAGGCGATGGCCCTAGAGCACTGTGAAAGTGCCTGATGTTAGTAAATACACATTCAGGTGGTGGCAATGGTGAATTTTATGTCACACGCGTTTACCCCCACCACACACAGACAAAGCAGGTGGACACAGACCTCCTGTGGAACAGTCTCCACCTCCTACCACTGCACCCCGGGTCCCTCCTCCCAGTGTGCCCGGTCCCTTGACCCTCCTCACCTCCCCGCTCCCCATGGTCACCTTCTCCAGGCAGGTGCACAGGCATCTTTTTAGCCGCTCTGACCCCAGGACAGGTGGGGTAACTCCTCCTCATGCCCCGCCCACCGCACCTGTGCTTGATGTCCCCACCCTAACCCTCCCACTGTCCCTCTCAGGGACAAGCCCAGCACCTCATGAAGATGCCAGGTTTTAGGCAGGGTCCCTGTGGCCCTCAGCCCATCAGAAGTGGCCTGGTGATGGCCAAGAGGACTTGGGCACCCAATAGCCACACACAGGGGACACTGGGGCAGGAGCAACTTGACTCTAACGTGTGTGTATTTTTCCTATGGGAATTGATTCTTTAAACTCCACTGTAAGGTGGGCCTGTGACGTTTACTACTCTCCGTCTGTTTATTACGTAGATGCTCTTTTTCTTCCAAGGACCCTTGGTGCCACAGGGGTCTGATCACATCCAGGGAGGACCCCGGGGCTGGGGCACCATTGCTTTGTCTACCATGATGGACCCTCCAGAGTGGACGGGGAGGTTCCTGGGAAGCTGCCATCTTCTTCTCCTGCTTCCTGGGCCTGTTGCTGGGTTTTCAGGCTTCGTCCTGCGTGGTCCTGAAGGGCCCCTCACCGTCAGGTGTCTTGTCCTCTAAGACTATGGACACAAGAGGGAGGGACGTGGAGGCAGCAGGCCTTCAACTCGGCAGGGATTGTTTTCTGTGTATCAAGAAGAAAATCAGGACCATGTGGGGACGCACACCTGTAATCCTAGCTGCTCAGGAGGCTGAGGCAGGAGGATAGGAGTTCAAAGCCAGCCTTGGGAACATAGCAAGGCCCTAAGCAACTCAGTGAGATCCTGTCTCTAAATAAAATACAAAAAAGGGCTGGAGATGTGGCTCAGTGGTGAAGGCCCCTGGGTTCAATCCCCGGTACCCCTCTCCCCCAAAAAAGAAGAAGAAGGAAATCATCCCCAGTGACCCCAGACGTCTTTGCTTAGCACCTTCCGGGCCATGCATAGGCCACGCATGCCTGACTGACAGGCTGGATACAGGGGCGAGGTGGCTATGGCTGGCTGAGATTGACTTCATTGTCTCCTGGGGCCGGGGACAGCAAGCAGCAGGAGGGCGAAATGGCCCTTAGAGAGGCAAGAGGCAGCACAGCCCCGGGAAGACTCTGGGCTTGAGGACGTTTAGCAACATTTCCTGGCAGTGTGGGAGAGCAGAGGAACCACTAGAAAAACACCTTTCATTTTGATTTTTTAAAAAATCGTTTTAAGATAGAATCTCATTTACCCAGACCAGACTCAACACACTGTCCTCCTGCCTCAGCCTCCCAAGTCACTGAGATTCCAGGTGTGCACCACCAGGCCTGCTTAGAAAAGCATCTTTAAAAAATAAAATAAATTGATTTCAAAATTGACTTTGTGCTCAAAGAGGAAAGGCAAAGTAGATAAGAATAATTGCTTTTTAAACATTTTAAGTCTCTACCTATTTTACCCAGAGATTGATGTCCTTTATTGTATCCAATCTGAAGAACATAGCTACTTGTCTCTGTTGGAGTGACCACACAGAGGCACACCAGCAAAACATAAGTCTGTAAGAGTTGACATATTGGCCTCTGCCCCTTATCCGAGGGGAATGCATTCCAAGAACCCCAGTGGGTGTCTGGAAATGCAGATAGTACCTAAATATACACACACACACAGACACATGTACACACCCATGTAAACACATATACATGCTACGTGTTTTCCTATACTTAAATACCTATGATAAAGTTTAATATATAAGTTAGAAACATTAATAGATTAACAACAAGAATAACATAACACAATACAAAAAAATTATAATATACTGTAATAAAAGTTATATGAATATGGTTTCTCTCAAATTTCTTATTGTATTCTACTTACCCTTCTTGGGATCATGAGGGATAAGACATAAGGGAAGCTTCAAGTCTTATTTTTAGCATATGGGAGTTACCAGCATTATCACCACTGTCATTTGGGACCAGTAGTAAGTAAAACAAGAGTTATTTGAACATATGAAGTGCAATACTGTGACAGTTGGTCTGATAACCAAGATAGCCATTGAGTGACTAATGGGTGGGTAGTGTATACAGGGCAGATACACTGGACTGAGGAATGAGTCATGTTCCAAGCAGGATGGAGCTGAATGGTATGAAATTACACCCCACAATCAAGAATGGCATGCAATGTAAGACTTATGAATTGTTTATGTCTGCAATTTTCCATTTAGTAATTTCGACTTTGCATGACTGCAGCCAATTGAAACTGCAGAAAAGAAAACTGATTAAGGGAGGACCATTATAATAGGAATATCTTTATCAAAGTGTGCCTCTGAGTGTAGAGATGGAATTCTTACAAGGAAACCTGAACTCCTGCATGGTAGCTGGGGAGGAAATTGCTTTATGTTAAAAATGGTTATTTCATGGTCATCTCAAGTTTTCTAGGTCTTATCAAATCTGATCATTTAATGCAAATCATATTTCACAGTCATTAAAAAAGTTTCAGGTATTTGTCTCAGGTTGGAGGAACAATTACAAATTTGGCAGTTTAACATTTATACCCTTTAAAATGGAACCGTGAGTATTCTCATAGCTTGGCAGTAGTCATGGTGGAAAACCGCCATCTGTGTGTCATGCGTGTGATCCACAAGGGACACGCTCTGCGGCTCCTTCCGTACACGTCCAGCCCACTGACGTCTTCCCAGGCAGGACCTCTGAGGGTCCTCAGCTCCTCAGGCTTCCTGAGCACACTACCCTGTATGCAGCACTCCTTCATGAGAGTCTGTGAGTCACACGCCCAAGCCCAGGAGAATTTAAAGTGACATGAATTAATGACAGTGGAGAAGGATGTCATTTCCCATCAGACTGAATCACAATGACAAGTGGGTAGTCATGAGAACGTGGCCCTGTGGGAAGAGACCCCTGCTGCCTGCTCTTCTAGCCGAAGACAAGTTTTTTCCTTTAACAAAAAACATGGTTGAATTCTCCTTTTAAAGGTATTAAATTACGTGGACTAAAATCAGTTTGGAACAATTAGAGTTTATTGACCTATTTTTCTCAAGAGAAAAATAGGAATTAAAGGTACCAATAACCCCCGCCCAACACACACACACCCCCCCCCCCAAGAGACAGAACTTTGGTATTTTATTAACTTTTCTCAACTATAATCCTAAAAGTATAGTGTACCGTAGATTTTTTTTCTCCCCTAACAACAGTAATACCTTTGGTTTCTGAGCAAATGTATTTTCAAATAACACTTCCTAGAGGCAGAAAAAGTGAAATCTCAACTCAAATATAGCATGCAAAAGCAGTGAGTCAGACCCTCTGATTTGCCAGGGATGGAGTTTAGAGGGTGGTCCGTGACTTACCTCTCTGTTAACTCCTCGTGCGCCGAGCTCCACCTGTTCCAATGGAAATGTTTTCAACCTGTGGCTCCGTGGTGCCAGCTCTGCAAGTCACTTTAACACCCTCCCAGGCTGGCCTGTCCCTTCCAAATATGACTCCCAAGTTGAGATCAATAGTCCATTTCCCCGGGGACCTCCAGCTGCCCTCAATCCAAGCACGGCATTGTTATTTTATGACCAGATGGCCTCTTCCTCCTGCAGAGGGCCATCGTGAGGTGCCGCCAGCTGCTTACACAGCAGTGTGGTCCAGGACACAGGAATGGGGACTGCAGTAAGACGTCATCAAGTAAGAATGCAAAGCAGGCCCCACCAGGGAAATTGGCTTTTAGAAATTTTAAGCGCCCCCACCCGAAGCTTAAGCAGTTGGCTACAATTTATATCAATTAAACCACGAGCTCTCTAGGAAAGGTTTTATGGGGTTTATTTTTTAAACTAGGATAGCTTTTCAACAAACATACCGATATAGCAGTGTGCAGTCGGCATTTCTGTGTCCAACTTCTCTTCCACCTTTATTGTAAGAGGTTAAAATAAGAAATGTAAACACCTATCAGAACCCTAAAGGTTAGGGACTATTATTTTTATTAGCATAATCTTTAAAGGGAAAACATGGTGGAGATCAAGCACATGGGAAAATCATGAACTCGTGCTCTAGGGTTGTATCATTTCCTTCTTCAGGACATGAATTTTCAGAAGTCTTTCTCCTGGAGGGAAAAAAGGGGAAGAAAGAATGTAAAACTTCTAAAAAGGATGAGTCAGAAGCAGGTGCAAGAAGTTCCCAGAATATTAGAAGACTTGATGGTCACTGACAACATGTTAAAAACTTATAAAATCAACTATGTTCTTGTAAACACTTGTTTTTTCTGTTTTCATAGCTTTTTAATTCCCTCACAATGATGCTGATGCAGTTTGTGGAAGTTGCTAAGACGGCAGAGGAGTGGGAGCAGCTTGGCCCACAGGCCTGTGGCGATGGGGAGGCCCGTGGCCCCTCTCCTTAGTAACACCACATTCTGCACCAGGATCTTCCATGAGTCCTTTGGTAGCGGCAGGAAAGGCAGAGCCCCACCATGGACCCCCCACCACATCCACCCTCTTCACCTGCAGGTTTGCCCCAAATGCAATTCCCCAGGGGACAAGGTGCTACCTTCACCTCCCAGGGAACTGGGGCAGCGGCCCTGCTCCTGAGCCCATGAACTCTCCCTGACCATTTGAGACCCAACTATGGCTGATGCCTGCATGACCTTGGCTACGTCCCCAATCCTCTCTGCACAGCTAGATGGTGGATCCTAGAGTTGATAATGATTTGGATTCCTCCCAACTGGAAATATCTATGCCAATAATTTTAGTAAGGCAATATCTATAGAATCCTACCAACAAAGTGGCTATTTTAACAGGGAGAGTTCTGCTTCCTTAATTTGTACCAGCAGGGATTTCATACGCATACTCTCTGCAGTGCCTTAGGTGGGTAAAAATAAATACATATGAACACACAAATAGCTAGTTTTATAAAATTTTTTTTTTTTTTTGGTGCCTGGGATTGAACTCAGGGGTACTTAGCTACTGAGCCACATCCCTAGCCCTTTTTTGTATTTTATTTAGAGATAGGGTCTCACTGAGTTGCTCACTGTCTCACCATTGCTGAGGCTGGCTTTGAACTCACGATCTTCCTGCCTCAGCCTCCTGGGTTGTAGATTTCGTAAGTTCTGTGCATGTTACTAATTCATTTATCCCCCAAATATTTATCGTGTATGTCAGTTAACTTTGCCTGTATAACAGACCACAGTATCTGCAAACACAGCAGCTTTAGAGAGAACTTTTTATTTGTTCCCAAGTCTGTGGATTGGGAACTTGGTGTGGCCTTAGCCAAGATGGGCTCACCATGGGCCTGAGAGTTGGCTGGCTCTCTGCAGAGGGAACAGAGTCCCATGGGCATGGATGAAGTCAGTCATCCTGTAGGCTAGCACACGCCTGTTCAGGGTGACCAAGGCAGGATTCCCAAGAGTGGCAGGAGAGGGTGACCTCCAGAGAGCAAGCACTTCTTAACCTTCTGTTTGATGATATTTACTGACCATCCATCACAGCAATTCCGAGTTCTAGCTCCAGATGCAAGAGCTGAATAAGTAGATTTCCTGTTTCAGCAGGAGGAAGGAGAAGTCATTGTCGAGCGCGGTGAGCAACAGAGGGTGAGTGTGGGGTTCACCCAGTGGCTGCCTGCTCAGGGTTCAGCAGGGGGTGATTTGATAGAAAATGACCCCCAATGCGCTCTCGAGGATAGAAAGTGTATGACGGCAGATGGGATCACTCTTTTTGTTGCTGTTTTGTTTCTTAATACAAAATTTCGGTTCATAGAGAAATGGAAGGAAAGGCACAAGGATTCCCATCCCTGACTTTCCCGGACGTGTGCCCAGCCTCCCACTCTCAGCTTCCCCACCAGCCGGTCCCTCCAGGACAGTCGATGAGTCTGCACCGACTGTCATTGCCATCCCAGCTGCAGGCTGCGTTAGGCTCGCTCTTCACTGTACCACCTTCTGTGTGTTTAGACCAGTGTGCAGTGACGGGCCTCTGCTATCG
The DNA here is from genome assembly GCA_004024805.1 of Geosciurus inauris. Classification (NCBI taxonomy): domain Eukaryota; kingdom Metazoa; phylum Chordata; class Mammalia; order Rodentia; family Sciuridae; genus Geosciurus; species Geosciurus inauris. The sequence goes on along the minus strand of PVHX01006294.1, from coordinate 84,495 downwards.
TGGTGTCACACAGAGTGGTTCGCTGCCCTAGAGGTCCTCTGTGTTCCACCTGGTCACCTGGCTCACTTTTCAGGACAGAGGTGGTTGAGGGCGCATCTCTGTAAAAGGAACACGGAGGCTGAGCCTGGGAAGGTGGAGGAGAGTAGCCAGATGGTTGAGACAGGACTGGAGAGCCTTCCAAGCAAAAAGCATGGTGGGAAGTGGCTCTGGACACCACGTGGCAGGTCAGTGGGCCAGGGCAGAGCAGGGAGTGAGGTTGGAGGGGTGGGCAGAGCCAGGACACAGTGGTAGGGCATCATCTGGGGGCAGCGACTGTCCTCAGGAGTGTTTGTCTGGGATCCTCAGCATGTGAATGGCTCTTTCTAAGGCCACTTCTGAAGGGATAGGAGGGGCACACATCAAAGTGGACCAGCTGGTCTCCTTTCAGGGTCTGTTGCCCTACTTTCCATAGGTGTCACGCAGTAGTTGACCCTCCAGGAAGCCAGCTCCGTGGACCTGCCTCTAGGGCATGTGGAAATGAACCCAATCCTCGAGCCTGGAGGGAAGGGAAGCTGCTGAGACAGACCTGCCCAGGAATGGTGCCCAGAAGGTCCTCCAGACCTGGAGCCAACAGGCCAGGCCCCTGCATATGCATTTTTCCTGGTGCTGAGGGGTCAGGAGCTTGCTCTGAGGACTGATCGAAATGGGTCATGGGAGCCTCAGGACCCCCTTGGGTAGCTCAAATGGGCTGCAGCTTTAATGCCCTTGTCTTCCCCTGTCCCGGCTCCTCAGATGGGACTCTCAACACTGACCCCTCCAGGGAGTGAGTGACTCTGCAGGCAGAACACGTGGCTGCCAAGTCCTGAAGAACAAAAGCTCTTAACATTTGCTATTCTTCCTGTTTGTTCTCTCTTTGGAGAATATAAGCTCTTCAATGTTCTCAGCACACACACAAGACAAATAGGTGAGCTGGTGGGCCTTTGATGAGCTTGACCTGCTCTTCCCACCGTGGACACCTGCATCACAACCTCACTGAGCCTCCTATGTAGGTACAGCTGTCATTGTCAATTAAAATGAAAAAGTACAATTCAGCATCAAGCTTTGCCTTTCGTTTTGTTCTAGGGGAGTTGCTGTTGGTCTGTGTCACCTCTTCTATATAAACACAGGTGCACGCTGCAGGCCGGCCTGCAGTTGCTCAGCATTACCCCCAGGTGTGAACCCAGCCTTACGGGGCACAGCCTACGCCACCCAGGCGTGCCAGCCTTCTGCTGTGCTCCTGCCCTCCACAAAGCCAGGAGGCCCGACCTGCTCCCCTACTTCTCCCGAGCAAGCAAGGTACCTCAACGCATCCGAAACAAAATGATACCACAAAGCACCACAAAGCAAAGGTCCTGGAAGCAGCTTGTAATTAGAACAGGGAAGTAACTTCTTATCCTTTCAGGGGCGTTTGGAAGAGTGCAAGGAGGCAGCTGTAAGTAATTAGCGGGGTGAAAGTTATAAATGAGCTGCGCCTCACATCTCATTGTGTTGATAGATGACCGGTTCAGTCACCTGGTGACACACATACTTTTGGCAACAAGAATGGCCCTGCGCCCATTTAGAGTAAGTGGTACTCTACTGCTCTGAGTGTCACCCTTGCTTTCAAAATCATGTTTCTAAATTTAGAGAAGCAATTGTTAATCATATGGAAAATAAAATAGATTTTATTTTTAGTGACTATTTTATTTTTAGTCACTATTATTAATAGTGACCAAAGGTAAGAATTTATGGATCATCTAGGAATCTGCACTTACTTGCAGAAGCACATCCCCTGCCACTCACACCCACATGCACACACACGTGTATTCACACACAAAGCACCTTTTCTGGTCACTTAAGAAAGCGGAGTTGACAGCAGAGTCGCGTGGAGGCTGGGTTCAGATTGCTGGCAGCTGCTCCTTCTGTTCTGCGAGGATTCAACCTCATGTTTCATTTCCTCCTCAACTGCAATTTTATAGTTTGAAAAAAACCTTTTCAGTAACAAGGCTGCATATTGCTCAGCTGGTCTCCTGATAGCATCACGTTTTCATCGCAGAATGTCGTCTCACGTGGTCACGTGGATCGCATGAAGATAACTAGGTGGTGTGGAGCAGTTCTTATGTAATTATTCCCTATTTACTCCCAGCCTGACTCTGTGTTCAGAGGGTCACAACTCCGCATCTTTGCAAACCAAGCTTTTCATGCACAATGATTCACTTTGTTCCAAAATCCTTAGTTCCGCTTTGTATTTCCCTAGGGATCAATTTTGTGGAACAGTTTTTTTTCAAATGCCTATTAGTCATTTGTATGTCTTCTTTGAAGAAATGTGTACTCAGGTTCTTTGCCCATTTTTAAAAAGTGCGTTGGTTGTTTTGTTGTTTAGTTAAAAATAACATATTCCAATGCTAAGTCAAAGAAGCCAGATATCAAATGTCATGTATTTGATGATTTCATTCATATGAAACATCCGGAATAGGTAAATACAGAGACAGAGGGCAGACCCGTGGCTGCCAGGGGCTGAGTGGAGAGGAATCAGGGACACAGTGCTTAATGGGTACCGTTTCTTTTTGAGAGATGAAAATATGTGAAACTGGGTGGAGGTGGTGATTTCCCAACACTGTGAATGTACTAGATGGCAATTGTAAACTTTAAAGTGCTTGACGCCAACCTCAATTAAAAGCTTCATTGCCAAGTTGAGGAGGTAGCTGAGTGGTCGACAGCTTGACTTGTGTGCACAAGGCCTTCAGTCTGCAGCACCACACACAAACACAAGACACCCCCACCCCAAAAAAAAGAAAACAGAAGATGTATTTTCAACTCAGATGACCAAAGCACAGGGGATAGTTTCCAAAACCTTGCATCTAGAGAGGCAGCTGAATGACTGGGTTGCGCTCTGTGAACATCCTCTGTATTACACATTTTTTAAAGAAAGAGCAGGTCCTCCTGCCTCTACATCCACTCTCCTGCTGGCCACAAGGGACATAGCCAAGCATCAGCTTTACCCAGTAGCATCATGACAACTCCCCAGAAATGGCTGAGCCCCAAAGGGGCAAGGGTCTGGGCCCCTGATGGCTCTCACGACAGCCTGACAATCCAGACTTCTACTTAAATGACACTGCATTTTTACCTTGTTTAAATCTGTATCCTAATTAATTTAGCAGTAGTGAGAGCAAATTCAGTTGTGGACCTCATGGAGTTCCAGGTGTGATAGTGACAGCTGTCCCTCACAGAGAATTTTGTGTGCCTCTTCCTCTGATATAGTTCTCCTACCACATCATCAGATTTAACCTTCACAACCATTCTGTGTGTGCTGTAGGTAGTATTATTTCAGTTTTAAAAAGGAGAACATTGTGACTTAGTGATGCTATTTCTTATCCCAGCTAACCCCATCAATAGTAAATAGATTGGAGAAGTAAAACTCAAGTCCATCTACTCTGGACTCCATGTAGATTTCATGCATCCACGTGGAGGTAGTAACACCAAGATGGCTCCAACCAGTTCCACACAGAACTGTGCCGAGGAGGGTTATATGTGTGCACATAAGCTCTGGTGAGCGGGAATTGAAGAAGAGATGATTCTAGTCTTCCATGGGTAAGCACAGGTGGGATGACAGCGCTTAGACAGAGTATTAGTCCTCTCTAGGATGCTATCTCCTTTTCATGAAATGAGCCATTAGAAAAGACTTTCCCTAGGAAATACAGATTTACTGACTTATGCCCTGATGAGCCCATTGCAAGCTAAAATTATCCTAAGCTAAAGTGCATTTAATGCATGTGACCAGCCAAGCATCATGGCTTGGCAATGCATTATACTGTAGAGAGTTGACTGCTTCCCCTCTTGACCGTGGAGCTGACTGGAAGCCACCCCTGTCCACTGTCCAGCATTGTGAGAGTATCATACTGCATATAGCTAGTCCAGGAAAGAGCAAACTTCAAAATACTGTTCATACTGAATGTGGATCAATTGGACACCACCACAAGTCAGAAAAGCCTGACGTGGGGGACTGTCTGGATGTTACATCTTTGCATACATGGTACTTAAAATGCTTTTCTGAATCATGCCTAAGTATTTCCAGGGATTCAGTCAACTACATGAGAATCAGTTACCTAGCTCTGTGTCAGGGAGGGCAGGTGTCAGCTGACTGCTGATACAGGGCGGAAACCTCCAAGTCAAAAACCCGAGTTGCACAGCAAGCTGGTGGTGACATCAGAGTGGGAACACAGATGGTCTGGTGGCAGATCTGAATGGGATGCAGGTAGGGAAGTGGTAGGGTTTTGGAAATCATAAGGAAATGACCCTCAGAATAGCCCCATGAGAAAAAGAGGGCCCAGTACTGGAGCAGCCAGCGGAGAGTTCAAGGTCAAACAATATTCCCGGAGACAGCCTACCGGCTCATGTCTCTTCCCTCCTTGCCAAGAGTGTGGGCAGGAGGCATTGTTACTCTCTCTTTGCAATTAAAGCGCAGAGACTGGAAGCTTCTAACCCAAGGTCCACGTGAGCGCAGCTGCATAAAAATACCAAGCTCCCTATTTCTCTTTCCCCTGATGTGGTTTCCTCTTTGCCATGAAGACTGGCTTAGCTCTGATGTGGGGTCTATTCCTGGGACACACACATTTTGTTCCTATCCAGGTGGCACAGCCTATCCTTTCTGCACGGTGACAGCAGAGGAAAGCAATTGTGTTTGAAGTGCTTCACTGTTTTCCATTGTCTTGGTGGTGTGGGGCTCTTGATAGAATTTCTATTGCTGTGAGTTGCTCACCTTCTTAAAAAGAGTGAGCCCAAGGGATTTCTGGAATGACTTGATTGGCAGCTTCCCAGGCTGTGAGCTCTTGAGTGTCCAGCAGGATGAAACGTGGGAGAGGTTTCTGCAGAGGGACTGCAAAGCAAGCCACTGAAACCATTTTGAGAGCCATTGGCATTACTTAAAAGGAGGAGTTACGGGAATTTGAAAGGATAGTGGGATTCAATTGGGATTTTTAATAGAGTTTCATCACTCAGAGTACTTGGAGTTACAATCAGTGTGAAGGAAACAAACAAAAGAGTGAGAAGTGTCTTCAGGATGGCACCCAGTTGCCTCTGATGGGGATGGGGAGGGGTGCCCACTTCAGCTGGTCCTTCCTGAACACAGTCCTCCCTGCTGCCAACCCAGTAATGAGTGTTTGGCTACAGGTCAAAGAGAGAGCATGCATGCATAGTGATTACCCAGAAAACCATTAGTTTTCAGGAAAACAGTGGTTATTTGAACATTTCAGTCTGAAGACTTTACACCTGAGAAAGTATTTTGGACTCTGGCAACTGACCAACATATGTAAAGGATTGATAAGTGCATAAAAATACCAGGCTCCATGGAAAAACTGCAAAGTTTCAAGTAACAAGGGTGCTTATTTTAAATATATATACAGCAGCCCCACCCTTATCCACAGCAGATACATTGATATACCACACTGGATGCCTGAAACCATGAAAGAGGCTGTTTTTTAATGTATATAATATGTATATATATCATCTATAAGTATATGTCATATATATGAGTCATACATGATATATACATATTATATCATATAATATGCAAACATATTATATATTATATATCTATATATCTATGTCTTTATCAATCCATCTACATATCTATGCAAACTTAAGTCTTTTTCCACTTTACTAAATGCTTATCACACACAGTAGCCATGACTTGCAGCTTGATGTGTGACAGCAAAATTAGCCTGTATTTCTTTATTCATCTTCACAATTTCATGGGTAAAAGATTTATTCTTATGGAACAGCCTCAGCAAATGAATTTTTTTCTTTGCTTTTCAAGTCAATAAATCTCACCTTCAAAAGCACTTGGGGCTTCTCCTTGGCAGATCTGAACTGCCAGCATCAGCACTCTTGAACTTTGGGGCCATAATCAAATGACATAAGAGTAACTTGGACACTTGACGGTCCTGTGAGATGAGGGCAGTTGATCTGGTAATCATGATGGCTGGTAAATGACTAATGGGTGGGTAGCATATACAGCATGGATATGCTGGACAAAGCAGTGATTCATGTCTGAGCAGGGACAGAGATGACTGGTGCAGATGTCTTTGCTAGAGCTAGCTAGCTACACAATTTAAAACATTAATAGTTTATTTCTGACATTTTGGATACTAAGATTGCATATTGACTGTGGATAACTGAAATCATGATAAGTAAAACTGTGGGTAGGGAGAACTACTATGACTATCTTATGCTTTAATTCTAATATTTGTGTGTGTTAGCATAGGTACATGATACATCTCTGTCAGACCTGCTGAGAAGAATATTTCTAATCAAGCCCAGTTGTTTTTGTTAAGTGGAGAATCCAAACTTGCTGGCATAGCTGAGAAAATGAAATTGATCCAAATGTTTTCCCTGTCTTCTCTCTCCATCTGAAATCCTTACATCTATCTAAATAAAGGTGGGGAAGGCTTTTAAAAACTGAGATAGAGATTGGAAATGTCCACTAGCCCTCCACACCTATGTGTTTGAACTCAGCCGTGTCAGATTGTAGAAGTTTCTTACTTTCTCTTCATAGAAAATGTCAATCCAAGGTGGAGTAGCTCTGCAGAGATGATTGGAAGGTGAAGGGATGGTGTGGAAGGATTTAGAAACAATTTCTGTGGCTTGTTTTTAACCCAAGCCAATGTTTTATAATAAAAACAAAAAGAATATTTCTGCTTCTAGTTTTGTGCTGGGGACTCTGCAGAGGTCAGGCTTCATTTTCGTTGAAGTTGCACAGTCCATAGATGCTGGTGGCACAGCCACTTATACCCAGAGGTTATGAAAAGCAAGTCACTCTGGGGATATAGCTCAGTTGGTAGAGTGCTTGCCTCACATGCACAAAGCCCTGGTTTCAATCCCCAGACCACAAAAAAAAAGAGAGAGAAAAAAAATAAGCAAGTCATGTCAGTCATCTCATTACAAAATCCCCTAACATGAGGATTTTAATTAAATATGCATTTTAAAAACCCTTCTTTTCCTCTGGCAATAGGTTATGTGAAACCAGTGAAGCATTGTAACACCTCAATTTCGCCCAAACAAAAAAGAGTGTGATAGTCAGGGGACTCTGGTGCGCCCAAGGCTACCCATCCTGCTGCGTGAAGGATGGTTCCCACAGCCCTTCCCAAACTGCACTCAGTGACTCAGCCTCCTTCTTTGCCAAGTCTCTGTTGCATGTGCTGTTAACGGGTCACATAGGATGGCCTCATGCCTGCCAGCACTTCAGCCCCCCGCCCCATGCCCTGCTCTGCCCAGGAGAAAGCAATGCCCAGGGTGTAGGAGGCTTCAGACTCTATTGAGCAGGTAGAGATGGCAAGCAGGGAGGAAGAAGAGTCCTGGTGTTTCCGCCTTTCGCTGTGTCCCTCAGGCCAGGTGCTCAGCCACTACTGAGTCTTCTCCAAGCTCCAGCTCCCACTTGACAGGGCTTTGTGGGCCCAGCTCCCATTGAGTAGTCCTGGCTCCAGAAACACGACTTCCTCTCTTTATCTTTCCAACCAAGCCCTGTCCAGAAAATGGGAACATAACAGTGTGAAATGTAGACACTGGTCACCCACGTGGCCTTTGCCGTCTGGAAGGTACATTTCGTTATATACCCAGCATGGCAGATGTACAATCCACGTGGCCCCTGTGATCATGTTATCCTTGCCATTGAAAGGAAGACGCGGGCTTCCCCACAGGTCCTGAGCATTTCGCACCCTTGCTATGGTGGCTCAGGGTCATGGTGGATTTAGGGCTCCGTGGCTTCTTCGGTATTTGCATTTCCCAAGTCATGAGCTCCCTGTTGCACAGGTCTGACCCCCAGGCTGTCTGTTTCCTTTCTTCTGTGCAGGATAAGAGCCCAGAAACTGCATAATCACTCTTTATCCCTCCCCACCCAAATGTCACCTCTGCCACTTCTAAGATCAGAAATCTCAAGGAGAGCCATAGATCTGTCCTGTTGGTCTTCAGAGCCTAATACTCCCTGCGGCAGGGAGAAGTTCCCGGGGTCCCACAGTGAGGGCTCAGCGGACCCAGCATGTGGGCCAGCCTGGAGAGTGCTCCATGGGGCCTAGAGGGGACCCGCTTTGCTAGCAGCTGGAGACTAGTTCACCTGTACCGTTACTCACCTCTTCCATGCCTTGCTGACTTTTGGACTAGTTGTTCTACCCACTGCGGACTGGCATTCGGAAGTCTCCAGTTCTGATTGTCTATTTCACCATCTTGCTCCATGCATAAGGAACAATACCACAAACACCCACGTGCACAGGACAGGTGTGGTCCTGAGGCTCGTGTGTGCTATGGAGCCCCCATGCCCTTCCCCAGTTTCATTCTCCTTTGCTTTCCTCTGATGTATCCATTGCCTTCCGCTTTGATCATCCCCAGTAGCTCCTTTAATTATGAGCTGTGACACTCCTTTGGCAAGATGGTGTGAGCACGTCACCCACAGTACCCATGAGCTTATCCCTAACGGAGAGATTTCACATTTAGACCTACAGTTATCACATCGAATGGACACTAATATTTCATGAGAAGACGCTCTATTCATTATATTTTACATTACTCAGACTAATAAATCACTTGCCACCAGGGGGAACCTACAAGAGACTTAAAAAATTGGTCTATATCAACTGTCATATATTCACTCCAGCCTAGACAGAAGTCCAGAATCTGCTTTTGTATCGCTTCCTTGCAAATAATCTGTTATTCATCATTGATGTTGACTTAGGCGGTGACAAGCTGCTTGTTTCTGTCAAACTGAAAAGACAGTTTGAATACAAAGCCAATGTTTTCTTCTCTAATTAGAGATTTTGGTCATGTTAATTTATGTGCATTATTTTCCAGGGGTACTTTATAACTGGTGGCATATTTGATGTGGGAAAATAATTAAAAATATTTTATGAGGGTGGTCAGAGTAGAAACAACTGAATTGCTGATGAAGTCACAGAAATCTGCTGGGACAATTCACATTGCTCAGTTCAGCAAAAATATTGTATTCAGTAGTGCTTAGACGCATCGAGCTTACAGAAAAAAAAGAACTCTGGGGTGAAAACCATGAATTTATTTTATAGATATGAGCAGGCATATTGGAAGCACTGGGAAGTACACACGTTTTCAAGTTTTCCACAGGTGGCCTGAGAATGAGCAGAGCACGGAGGCTCTACCTCGTGAAGGAGGCCGGGCGGTGAGTGGGTACAGTAGGGCCGTGCGGCTGGGAAGGTTCCACATGCCATCTCACCAGGGACAGTTAACATCCACAGGTAGATATGGATAACTTCAATGTATCTGGCCTCAAAACAAATGCTGAGCTCCAGAGAAGGTAACAAACATTTCATTTAGAAAATATTTGACACTACAGCTAATATTCCACTTTAGAAACCAGAATAGTACCTTCTAATGTCTTGCATAGAGAAAGACTGAACAGAAATTGTGATCTAAAGAGTTTCTAAAGAAAAAGTTTTAACTGTTCAGTGATTGTATCAGTGTGTCACGCTCCGAAGCTACTGTAGACTCTGGCTACATTGTTCTTTAGACCTGCGGAAACCTGTGATTTTAAAGCATGTGACAGAGCCCTCGATATCCAATAGGCAATTTTTGAGCCACAGTGGCTGTAGTCAAGGATTTATTTATTTTGAAATAACATCCAAACAAGACAGATGACCTTCTCTCTAGTTAAAATGGAACTCACCAAACATATTGGTGTGAAAGTGAGAGCTGTCACAGGGTGGGTGGAAGGGGTACTGTGGGGTATCGTGAGGTAGTGTGGTACTGGGACCAGCATCACCCCGCTGAGGTCAGGGTTGCTGTGAGTGCCATCATGCACAGGTGCAGGAGGGCATCTCTAAGCCTGGCAGCCACAGGCTGGGCGGCTCCATCTCCACCCCTGGAGTGTGGCTGCAGGATTGGGGTACAGGTCGTGTCCACTCTTCCTGCAGATCTTGCGGGGACCTCCCTACTCACTTGTGCAGACGGAGGCCTCGCTCCCTCCATTCTCCCCACCTGCTAAAGAGGGAACATCCCTCCTCACTTCATGATGGAGTAGAAAGGCTTCGCTTCAGAGAACACAGGCTGCTGGGAACCCAGGTTCTGAGTGTGAGGTCCCCCAAGCTTGTGTGTGGTCAGAAACAGACGCTATTTAGACCAGCAAACACTGAGCCCCATCAGCTCCCCCGGGGCTCCCTGGAACTGATGCCCGTCATTTGCTCATGGTCTCTGTCACAGGGTCAGCTGCTTACTCATGGAATCAGCCCACCAGAGGGTGATATGGGCTGGGAAAATTCCTTTTTTTGACATGAAAGGCTTTTTATAAAAAAGATGGTAAAATCCCCATACAGGATTACAGAAACTGGTACATTTCGAATGCTTACATTTTCCAAATGAACACTTCTAACACATGAACATATGTCTATGTACTTGTGCTAGCTACATATAATTATACCGCTTAACAAATATTGATTTCCAGCACTCTGCAGATTTTGTTGTTTGGAACTGTGCATATGCTTCCCGGGGGTTTAAGGACCACCAGCTGCCTCTCCACACCCTTCTGGGCGGCTGCTAATGGCAACAGTCTTCGTGGCAGATAATGCCTGTGTCTCTTTAGAGACTCTTCTTGAGTGACAGACCACACCCATACTGTCCCTCATGGTCCCTGCCACTCGGCTCCTGCTAGGGATGGGCCATTTCTATTTCCTTTGGTTCAGTGAAGAGCATGGCAGAGTCAGAGAGCCTGGAATTCACTTTCCTTGGCTGGTTCTGGTTCTGTGACCTGAGACAGATCAAGTTCTCTCATCTGTGAGATGGGTATAATAATAACCTCAAGTTCAAAGAATTATTGCACGTAATTAATGAGATAGCTCAGATAAAGCAATGATCACAATGTCTACTACTTAATTATTGCTCAATTATTATTATAGCATTAAAATATATATTAAATAAATATTAAAATGTATTAATATATTCAAATAATAATATTCAATTTCCAAAGTGAATATTAGATGCATAAATGTTTATATTTACTATGCATAACTACAAATATGCATTGCATATAAATTATTTATTTATAAATACACACACATGTGACTTTCTGAAGATAAAGAAGTAATTGTGAATATACCGAAGGACTTAGTTCCCTGCTTTCTGTGAAGATAAAATTTGCACAGTACTGGTTAACAAAGACTTGGTCACAAAGAACATTGACACCAAATTCTGTTTTACACAACAGTTAACTGGCTCCACACAGCAATGACGACATCTGTATTTTTATTTTAGTATAGTCTCACCTCAAATAAAAGAAGAAACTCCACTGTGGTCACAGAAAGACTGAAGGTCACTGTCATCAATTTCAACATCTCCTAGCAGGGTATTTTTTTCTTCCTTTTACTTCCTTCTTTTGAATATTTTGAATCTGAGACCAATGCATCAAAATAAAAATTTGTTGAATTTAACATTATCCTCTATCCATTTCTGTGTTTTGATATCCCACAAGTCGTAAGAGATGACATGGGGATCCCCTCTCTGGACAGAACTGAGCTGGCTGCAGCACATCCCTGACACCACGTCAGAGCAGAGCGTGTGCCCTCATGCAGATCACCCGCAGGATCCTGTCATCTGAACTTCAGCTGTGGGTGCCACAGTCATCCCACATCTGGGCAGATTTTCTCCAAGAGTCCCAGGATGGGGAGAGGAAGAAACGCCACACACAATGTGCACAAAGCTGTGTGCTTTCCCACACAATGTCTACGGCCAAAGATGTAGGATAGTACCTGTCTGTGAAAAGGGTTCTGATCTTCTTGAGCCCATTCTCCCATGCCATGGCATAAACACCGTGGATTCCCTCCTTGGGGTATTCACATGGGAGAGGATGTTAAAATCTCACCTTAACTAGGTTCAAGGACCACAATAAAGCCAAGAAGCCCCTAGACCTTATTGCCAGGAAGATCTGGAGCAGTTGGCCAGGAGCTGTCAGGAGCGCTGAGTGGATTCCTCACCATCACCATTGGAAGGCCAGGTAAGACATCCCAGGGAGCATGAGAAGTTCCCCGGGACCACAGGCAAGCTGCTGGATCCCTGGGGCAGGACACACGCAAGGCAGGGGTTCTGCAGCGTCACCATCACCTGCATCCTGCCCACGAGTAGAGCTGGGTTGGAGAGGCCAGGGAGGAGCATCCCTGTCAGTGGCATTGACTGAGAGGGGCCTGGTTTCCTGGCCTCTTGTGGGAGTTGGAGGCTGCCTTCCTTTCACTTCAGGGTGAGCCAACACTCAGGACCCAGCATTCACCACCAGATGATGGAGAGAGGCCCACCGCTGCAAAGTTTAAAACACTGTAGAGTTCGGTGCTCCCTGCCTTGTGGCTACCGAACACCAGAAGACTAAAGAGAAAAGACGGAAGTTCCTAGAGTGTCTTAAAAATCCATCTAAAAAAGTAAAAACATGTAAGCAAATATCCAGATGGTTGTTCCCAATTTACCACCCCCACACAGGCCCAGATGTGGAGCATCACAAACGCCACTAACTCCAGTTTCCTCTGCATTGGCTCATCTCACACCTGACCCTCCAGAGTGGTCGCAATTAATCTCCTTGTGTGAGATTTCATCAGCTTAATCATCTGGTTTTTCTCTGAACTCTATTTTCTTTTTTAGGGAACAAGATAGCAATCACTGTAAAATTGAAAGAAACTGTAAGTAAGGTTATAGCTTGAGAGAAAAAAGTAACAACAGAGTAAAAAATGCGTGGCTTCAAAAAACGCAAAGAGAGGATGTAAAATTTAAAAAGAGGCCCAGTTTATAATCCACAGGGGTAAACGTGCATAGCTAAGCACCATGCTCCCCTTCCTTCCTCTCTCTCTGTCTGTCTCTCTCTTTCTCTTTACTTGTTTTCTCTTTCTTGTAGACCAAATATGGATAATAGAGGAAAGAAGGGAGGAAGGAAGGAAGGAAAGAATGAAGGAAGGGAGAGAAAGAAATAGAAACCATTTTTGCAGTTTTTCTTCTAACTGTGTCCCACGAATTATGAATTCATAGAGTGTAAAGCTTGTATACGTTTCCAATATCCATATTTCTCAGCTTATCATTTTCTATGAGGTTGGAGCAGGAGAGTGTGCTTGGAATGCCCAAGACGAGCCTGGAGAGGGGATGGAGGTGCACAGGAATCACTTGAACCTCTAAGAGCATCCCTTCATTCAACAGCCAAGACTCTCGCTATTGGGTGATTCCATTCAGAAAATGCAAATGTTACTTATTTATGTCTAGGGAATTAAATATTATGTGCTGTTAGCATGTTTAGACCTATGAGTTAATCACCATTATCTGATGTGCAGAGTGCAGCCAATAAACATATCTTTGAGGTGAGAAATGCACATTATGAGACCTCGTGCCTTGGTTCCCTGAGCCTGCTGGGTGTGCTCTTTGATGCAGATCAATTTGTATATTTATCAGATGGAATAGAGAAATTTATTTCAAACCAGTGGAGGCAAACAAAACAAACACACAGGTCTTTCCGTCTATGTTTGCTCTTTGTTTTTCTCTTTCCTTAGAATCCCTAGCTTTCCCTCAAACTCTGATGTACTCATGAACAAAGAAAATGAAACAAGGCATTAACAGAACTAATATTTATACCTTTACCATCATTTTTTTCTGATTAAAGGTCACTACAAGTGGAGAAAGAGTCCTTGTGTAACAGACAAGATTGGCAATTACTTTAAAGGGCTGAAAATGACTTTGATCTAAATGAATTTATGTCAAAAGTTTAAATGTGCACGGTTCAGAATGATGTTTATGGCCAGCTTGTTTATTCAGACAAAACACTGCACGTCCAGCGAGCTGGCATGTCAGAGGGCAGGGCAGAGCAGGCGAGGGCCCTTACTTCCTCCCCAGTGGCCGCTGCGGTCATTGTGAGCTGATTTTACTTCTAAGCATACATCATCAAGGACAGAGGGAGGAGAGGAGCGACCACAGGCACAAACCGTCCGGGATGCTGAGCAAAATCCTACTCCAACAACAAAAGAAGCTGAGCAGCAATCCAATTTATTCCAAAAAAGCCTTCAAGGTGCTCCTCTGGCCTTCCCACTCCGCCAGAATCCACACCACCCACTCCAGCGCCAGACCTGGGGCCACATCACCAGCCCTCCTGGGTCTCAGTGCAAACCACAGAGGGGAGGATGTCCAGCCCCCACAATCCTGTGAGCGCGTGCATACGTGTGTGTGTGTGTGTGTGTATGTGTGCGCGTGAATAAAATTTTAAAACAGCAAAACTGAATTATTTCAATCCTTATCATTGTAATTGCCCCTCTTCCACTCTTTCAAATGCACTAGTTGATGCCTTTTTTCCCCTTTTTCACAAAGAGTAGATTTTCATATTAAAATGATGAAAACTTCTCATGACGCGGTAAAACATTTGGTATTTCCCTCAAGTGGGCTGCCTTCTTGTAGTTTAAATAATTCCTTATCCATGAAATTACCAGTTAATATATGTTTACAAAAACATAAACCATGGTTCTTGTTCTCTAAGAATTCACAGGAACTGAGGAGAGAAATCAGGCAAACAGTAAGAAAAAGAAAGGTAACTACAAATCCTACCACATAAAATAAAATGGCAATTTACGATTGATGATGTTTCAGGCTCAATGAAATACAGTGATGATTAAAATTAAAGAGCTAATCTTAATTCAGTAAGCCACATAGTCTGCACCTGACATTTGGGGAGTGTATGGAGAGGATGGGAGGTCCCTGGGAGACTTCCTGGAGGAGGTGGAATTCAAGCTTGAGTGTAGGGTGATGTTTATCCCTAACTGTCCCTCCAACGTGTCCTGGAGTAGCCAGTCTCTGCCCACATGGCTGCCCAGGCTCAGGTCACCTCTTTCCTTCCCACGTAATCTGTCTTGGCCCTGTACCCTCTCTGGGCCACCCACCCAGATTCTCTTGGAACCAGAAGGGCCTTTTCTTTGTGATCTACTCCTGCCCCTCCCCCTCAGCTTCTGCCCCAGAGGGAGTTGGGGTCCTCTTATCCTGGTACTCTTCTCCTCCCAGGCCTGCATTCCCTGTCTCCAGTGGAGTGGGAACAGGTCCCAGACATTGCGCCACGTCAGTCCTCACCATCTCCCTGCACAGTCCTCCTCTCTGTAGCCCTGTTGCCCCAGCTTTCCTGGTATGCCTCTGGCACCTGCTCACTAAGCCGCTCACTGCAAGGAAAACACGTCCAGGTCTGCAGGAGAAGCTACCTTCCCTGGCCCAGGTTTTGAGCTGGCACCTCTGCACACTTCCTGCTTGAGGTGTGGTGGAGCCGGGCATCAGCTCTGTTCCGTGAACCCCCCACACCAATGCTCTGCCGCCCCCACCTGGCTCCCCCCTTGCCTTCAGCAGGGAAAGATGTCTCATGGGTCATCAGGAATAGCCTTCGAAATGTCCACATGGACATGATTGCCTGTCTCAAAGCTCACTAAGAATCCACCATCCATCACGTCTTAGTATCCGAACTCAGTTCTCCAAACGTGCCAGTTTGCAGCCCATTAATGGGTAACAGTCGACATGCGAGACAGTGCTGTGCTCCTAGCTGCTCACTAGGTCCCAACACAAGGACTATTCTCGGTAACCACTTGTGTATTTGATGCAGGAGGGCTTTCCAGTTCAGGGAATAAAGTGTGATGAGGTGAGGATTAGCATGGCAGTGTTAGAAATGCCACCATCTTCAGCCGTACAGGCTGCACACTGCTCAAACAGGAGGCAACCATTCCCAAGCACGGTAATTGAAAAGATGCCTCCTAGTGTTGAGTAAGCAGTGACATGAGCGATCCTCTGAGGCAGTCCTAAAGGGGTCCTGACACTGCCGTGTGCCCTGTTCTGTCCACCATTCAGGTGGACTTTGGTGAATGGATGTGCAAGTTCATCATAGCAGAGTCAGCTTACAGGTAAGAAAGTGAAGTTATAAAAACAACACAGCAAGCTGGTATGATCCCCCTCCCTAGCCTCTTGGACAGAATCAATCTCAAAACAATTTCAAGCCATACGACATAAATGTTTAATATCAATATGTCAAATGAATGATGGAAAACTAAAGTGTAAACTCAAAAATATCCTGCGGTTCAGACGTAAAAAATATCCTACAGTTCAGACATTCAAAAAAAGATTCATTCATAATGGAAATTGCTGTAGCACCCCAATTCACAAGAACCTTAAAAAGGGGAATTTATTGCTAAGTGGAGTGGACCATGCCTGTAATCCCAGTGACTCAGGAGGCTGAGGTAGGAGGATTGTAAGTTGGAGGCCAGCCGCTGCTGGGACCTGGAGTTGGTCCTTTTAGAGCTCTAGAACCAACTGTAGCTTCTCAGTCTCCCCACCCCTCTCTTGAAACCAGGAGCCCTTCTATACCTTAGAGGCCAAGGATTGGGCAAAACCCACAGGGAGACCATTCACCAGGTGTGTCCAGAACTAGCCTAGGAACACTGGGTGGATGAGCACCCAATACCACGCTATCCTAAGACTCGGCATGAGTGACCTAATGGATTTTTTTAACATTATCCTCACCTGTCTGCCTTGTAGGGAATTCACATCCAGGCCTGGGCTGAAGTCCAGACTGCATTTCCCATGCAGTTTGCAGAATGGTGCACTGAGCTGGGGGGGGCTGCGTTGCTATGCTGCAGTCCTGTGCAGTGTGGTCTGTGGGTGAGCAGAGGAGCTCCAGGACTGACAGCAGCCACCCCCGCACATGGACTAGGTCACAGTCAGGATGAATCCCAGGTCTTGGTGGAAATTCTGGGGAAACCAAACAAACTCAACAAGCAAAATGTGAACCTAGTGTTTCCCAGAGTTCACGACAGAGTAATGTCACAGAGGAGTCCCCTGAGTGGGAAAGGAGTTGAGCCAGAGAAAGTGAACTGGAGGGACAAAACAAAACCACGAAAGGAAGAGTCCCTGGATCCAACTATACCTGCATCCTGAACCACTACAGTCCCAGATGGCTTAGCTACATCAGGCAACAGCCCCCCACTTTTTGTCATAAGTCAAATACTTAATATTTTTCCTTAAATGAGAAACCTAGCTGATGTTGCCCATGAGGTCAAGACCACATATAATTTGTCTTGGTCTTCTTGGTACTTAGCTCTCTATTCATGTAATAGAGAAAAAAGAAATACTCAAAGAAATACAGGAAGGACGGGGGAGAAGGAAGTCCACATCAGGCCTCAGCTGAAGGCCAGCTGGGGAGGAGAGAGGCCAGGCAATGTCAATTTGACTGCATCTATGGAAAATCCTGTTTCAACCCCAATAATGCTACCTGCAGAATAAAACACACTTTCTGGAAGCCTCCTGGTCTCCCCGATGGCTGCCCGCCCAGCGAGCAAGCCCTTCCAAACCCAACTATGAAGGAAAATGGTGTGTCTAGCTGAGTGCAAATGATGCAGTTCAAGGACTTTTAAAGAAGTTTGCTGTCAAACAATACTCTAAGAAAATCTTCTCTAACAACAATTAACAGTGAATGAAATTCTGTGCTTTGAGAGAACTGTGGGTGAAATTCTCAGATGAGCTGCCGCGCGCGATGTCACAACCTGTGTATTCGCCTCCCCCCCCCCATGAACAACGCAAGGACCCCCCCATCCCAATTTTTTCCCCTGTGACCATAGAAGGGGAAAAAGAATGCAGCATTCAGCTTATGCACAGAGGCAGAACTTCTTTTAGAAAACCATGAGATGTTGAGCTAGTCCTTGTTCTTGAACAGCTGTTTGCAGGAGCACAGCCCTGAAGGTGACGTGAGAAATGACAGCCTCTTTTACAACCGAAAGTGCTCTGGGCTGCTCATGTCAGTTCTCCACACAGGGCACTCTCCAAAAGTACGATTGGACACGGCAAGACAAGCTGACACGTGGTGGCCAAGCCCGGCGACTGTTTTCCCTGGTGCACAGCTACCAGGGCCACCAACCTCCATCACAGTTGACAGAGGCAGGTCACTAGGTTCTGCCCAGTGGGATGTGCAGACCACAAGTGTCACTTTCAGCCAAACCCGTGCATGCCTCCTTCAGCTCTGTCCTCTCCCCACAACCTGGCAGAACCCAGCAGAGGCCTCTTCAGTCCCCAGGCAGTGACAGAGCCATAAGAGGAAAGGGACTGCAACCCTGGGACACTGTGGAACAGAATGTCTCCCCCACCCCAGGATCCACATTGACTGAGCCCCTCATGGAGGCTGGATTTGGACCTGTAGCTTACGCCGTTTCAGACCAGAATAACTGTTGGCAAGCACTGGGCTTTGGATTTTGAATTAAAGCCCATTCTTAAAGATTCCAGGCATCTTTAAAAGAATAATCACCATCGCACCCCAGCTATGGGCTTGGAGATCTATTAGCAGTTTGTTTTCACCTCAACACACCAAATATTTATGAAAATTCTCGGCTACGCAGTATAATTCATCCAATAAACAGGTGCCAGAATGTAATAGAGTAAAACCTATCCATGCTGCACGCCACCCAAAGCCCCTTTAAAACCTTATAAAAGCCCCGTCAAGAAAATGCACCAAACTCGCTTTACGACCTGCTCTATTAGGTATCAAAATGTTTGCAAATATAAAAGCTTTCATGGTAGGAAAACATCACTTCTTTTTCTTTATGGGTCATTTACTTTTCTGCATGTTAAGTTAAGAGGATAAAGGAGGGGGTCTGACATTTACTCCGTTGTTTGATATAAATATGTGGAAGGCAGAGACGTTCTCCACGCACAGTGTGTGATTGCGGTGCCTCTGCCCACAGGCCCAGCACGGCCTGATGTAATAGCTGCACCATTGACCCTTCTTCTTGAGGAAATTTCTGGTTCCTTTGTTTTCCATGAGGTCCTCTGTGTCATAGTTTGGGTGTGAGATGTCCCCCAAAATCTCTTGTGTGAGAGAATGCAAGAATGTTCAGAGGTGAAATGATTACATTAAAAAAGGTATAATTAAATCCACCGATATGGATTAACTGAGTGGAGACTGGGTAGGTAGAGTGTGGCCAGGTGGGTCACTGGGGATGTGCCTTTGGGTTTATCTTTTTTCTCTGGTGAGTGGAGCTTTGTCTCCTCTGCCTCCTGGTGGCCACAACCTGAGCTGCGTTCCACCCCCATTCCCTTCCACCATGATGCCCTGCCTCACTTTGGGCCCAGAGCCATGGAATCAGCTGACCATGGACTGAAACTCTGAAACCATGAGCACAAATAAACCTTTTCTCTTCTACAGTGGACTTCTCTGGTAGTTTGGCTACAGGAATGAAAAGCTAACAAAACATCTAGATACTAAGCTCTTACTGTGTTTGAAGAACCAAAAAGAACATCTTTGTAAGGTTGGAAAAATGTGAAAAAGATCATATATGTTAACAATGATTTTAACAATGATTAATATTAACAATGATTTTAATGCTTGGACCCTTTATACATTAGGAAGAAAAACTGACTGACTGTCTTTGATCTTCGACTCTCTGATCCTGTTTTTGGATGGAAAGAGAAGTGGTGACATTGTAAGTTTACATGACAGTCAGTCATTAGATGACCTCATGGTCAAGACCTCTAGTCTGGATTTAGAAAGTATGGATGTGAATCCCAACCTTACCACTCACTTGCTCTCAAACCAGGGGAATTTCCTTGCCCTTTCCCAGCCTCAGTGCCATTGTCTGGAACGTGGAAGGACCGAAGACCGCTGGGTGGATTCCAAAGACAAGTTAGAGAGGACTCTCAGGTCAATATATTGTTTTGTTTGTTTTCTTTGGCATTGGGAATAAAACCCAGGGACATTTTAACACTGAGCTGTATCCCCGGTCCTTTTTATTTTGGAGACGGAATCTCAGTAAGTTGCCCAAGCTGGCCTCAAGCTTGTGATCCTCCTGCCTCAGCCTCCTGAATAGCTAGGATCATAGAGCTGAGCCCCTGCACCTGGTGCACAGTTAAAGCTTCATACACCTCAGCTGCTACTTCACTGATGTGAACATATTTTAAAGTGTCCCGAGAGCAGCCTGCAACAGGCAGCTCCCTTGTATATGGGAAAGGAGTCAAGACTCGTTTTAAGGGGACCCTATTCTTCCCTTATGTTGAGAATCCACAGAGGACCATGCCAAGTTAAGAGACCTAAAATGCTGCATGGACCCAAGCAAGCACTTGGCAGGGGCTTGGCGATATCCTTCCATGTTTCCTTTTCTCCCCATATTTACCCTGCCTTACCAGGCTTTGACCCCAGCAGTCCTGCCTGTCCTCCTGCTACAGTGCCTGCCCTTGCTCCCTCATGAAGCAAGTAAAATCTCTCTGGCTAATTATCACAGTGAATAAGAAAGTTCTGTCATATGCCTTAGAATTGTTTGAGGATGTTTTAAAAGATTATTTCCTTAAGAGCAGTTTTAGATTCACAACAAAATTGAGGGGTTGGCACAGAGATTCTCCTGCCCCTCTCAGCATTCAATGCCCTGGTACCAACTTCCCTGCTGGCCACTGATGAGCCTGCTCCGATGCATCATCTGCACCCAGAGTCCACAGTCTGCAGCAGGGTTGGCCCCTGTGTTGGTCTTCTGGGGGGTTGGACTAATGCACAGCGGCACATATCCACATCCTCATTTCACACCGAGGGGCTCTGCTGCCCTAAAAATCCTCTGTGCCCCACTTGCCTCTCCCTCCTCCTCATGTGGAATTTTAAAGACTTGAAGATGGGTGCACCCTTCGGGAATTTGCGAAGATATATTGCCTCCCTCCACAAAAGGGCTGATTCACGTCTGATGCTACATCTCAGGTGACAGGCTACCTGGGGACCCCATTTTGCAGGAAGCCTAAGATAAACGTGGCTGCATCTCTATCTGGTAAGACAATCCCAGACCAAAGCGCTTTCTCCACAAGCACGTGAACTTGAACTAGAGACCTAAGGGGTTCACAGCTCCAAATCTTCTAGGCCTGAATGGAATTTGCCATCGTGGAGAGGATCAGAGAGCAAGACAGAGAGACTTCCTTACACAGCCAGGCAGAACCTCAGAAGCCATTCCCTGTCTCTTTCATTGGAGATGTTTGGGGTAGACACTCCCTCCCAGGACCTGGAGGAGAAGGCACCTCTGGGAAAAGGGAGAAGCAAGACCAGTCCCCAGCAACATGTGGGAGGAAGTGAAAGCCAAGAACCCAAGCTCAGCACGCAGCAGGCACTACCAGGGCCACACCCCAGCTCCTGGGTAATCTTGTTACTGTGCCTGGTTTTCCGCTGCAGAATACTCGACTCCCAGCCTGACCAGTGTGTCTTGGTGAAAGTGCACTGGGCTTGTGGAGCAGGTGGGGAATCTGGTGGGTTAGCACCCTGGGAAGCACCCTCCCTTCCCTATCAGTGGAGGGCCAATCACGGGCCGTTTCCCCAGTTCCGTGGTGCAGCAGGCCCAGCTGTGTTCCAAACCTTCTTAGGTGGGTCCCCATGCATGGAGCCCTGGTTGCTGGCTCTGGGGCCCCGCCTGTGCACATTCCTGCTGGCTCGTCCCTGTCCCAGGTCACAGGCTCACTGCGTCCTGGTCCCAGCCGGCTGTCCACCTGTTATACTGTGCTCTGATCTTTCAGGTTGTCCTATTGCTGAAAGAGTAGGGACCACCATGGATGTGAAGGAACAGAAAGGGGACCAAATGCTGCTCAAATGAAAGTGAGAGCCAGTCTCCAGGAGGGTTCTGGGCTCACAGAAAGAACCACCACTGAAGCTGGCGGCTCAGTGGGGTGTGTCTCCCCGTCCTCCTGGAGAACTCCATGCCATGAACCTTCCCTGCCACCAGCAGGTCCCCTCCAGAGATGGCCCTGGCAGTGTCTTGGGGCTGGTTGTTGGGACGGGTATGGTAAAGAGTGGAGAGAACTCTCCTCCTCCTCCCCCAGGATGCACCTGCAGGAACTGGAGCTCTTTTCCTAAAAGCTGAAGGTCCAGGCAGTCAGAGTTGGTGGGCTTCTCAGCTTTTATAATAATAAGACAAGTGACAAGTAGTCAGCTAGTTGACAGAGTCTACTGATGACGAAACAGGCCACTGGGAATGGTCTTATGAAATTGTTGCTCTGTTTATGTTCAGAAAAGACACTTTCTAAGACAGAGCCATTTTTTATCACAGGCAGGTGATGGGAAACCCTCGTATTTCCTCTCAGTTATGAACATCAAGTACCAAGCATCCAATGTCAAATCCCTCTACAAGAAGAATCACATGGACTGCAGCCCTCAGGAGGCCTAGTAATAGTACTCGATTACATCACAGAAACCCACGTTACAGCACATAGGGAGGCTGAGACAGGAGGATCGCGAGTTCAAAGCCAGCCTCAGCAATGGTGAGGCGCTAAGCAACTCAGTGAGACCCTGTCTCTACATAAAACACAAAATAGGGCTGGGGATGTGGCTCAGTGGTCCAGTGCCCCTGAGTTCAATCCCCAGTACCAAAAAGAAAGAAAAAAAATGCCCACGTTACAGCCAAAGTGTGGCTGTCAGTCTCCAAGCACAGGCTCTGAAAACTGCTGTGCGGGCAGACCTGAAACAGCAGCATGTATAACCTCACCTCTCCCCAGCCCTGTTCACATGCGGGGGCTCTGGTGTGGAAGGGAGGTCAGGTGCACAGCAGTGATTCTCAGAAAGGGGAGCTGAGATGGAGCCACAGAAGTACCCACAGGAGGACAAAAGTTTCTGCCACAGCACGGCCTGCTTGCAGGTTGGGAGGGGTAGGATATTGTGGAATCAGTAGCAACTGGACATCAAAGCCCACAGCAATGTAGCAGGAAAAACAAATGTGAACAATAAATAAGGGAGGCCTCCCCACCTTCAGCACTGTGGTTGAAAGCATGGGTTCCAGAGGGAGGCAGGGCTGGACATGATTTTTACCTCTGCCACTTAATATTTAAAAATAAAAACAGAAACAAAAAAAATAACCTAAAACACTGGGCAGTTTAGTTTGCCTCTGAAAGACTTTGTTTGCCTCACTGGTAAATGGATCTAATAGTTGTATGAAAAGATTAAACAAACCATTCTAATAACCCTCCCCACTCTCTGCAGCTTCATGAAGGCCTATATTGCTGTTAATCTGTCAGTAAGGAGATTCTGCTCCATCTGGTCACTCAGGGATCCAGGATCTTTGATCTTGCAGATCTGCCAATTCCTAGGTTCTCAGAGTCCCCAACTGGGTCCTTGGCAGTGACCAACAGACATGGGAAAAAACAATGTTAGAAATACTGTGGCCCAGACCGCAGGGAGCACAGCCAGAACTCAGGCACACGGCCACTGAAAAACACTGTCAGGCTCAGAAGGTAAAGGGCAATGGCGTGGGTGGAAAGTAGTTTTACTTTCCACAAGTCACAGCAGGGTAAAATGACTTGCCTATGGGATGGCTGAAATAATTCAGTGAAAGTGTGTTGGAGACGCTGTCTGTTCTGGATATAGAATTTAGTAAGTCTTAGCTATCATGGCACTGAACAGAGGAAGCAAAGCTAAAGACATCTGCATGTGGGGGGAACAAGATGCTCAATCAATATCTACTAGTATTTAGATTATTATTAGGGTTATTAATAAAATTATTTGATCATTTCAGAGACATCTACCCATGTGCTATGGCTTTAGGCCAGGAAGAAATTTTTGAAATAGGAAGAAATATTTTTCTGGAGGAAAAAAGGTATGCAAATCCATTTGCATGATTTCATGGGGATTTGAACACATGGGTGAGAAAACATTTTATGGTGAGATAGCAACTCTCCTGGGTTGCCATCCCTCACGACCCCGGACTACCTATGCAAGGCCTGGACCAAGGCCTTGTCCCTGTGGGATCAGATCACTACAGCTTCCTTCGTGGAGATGGAACGAGATGACAATTCCAATGACGCAGGGTTCTTTCAAAAGCACCAGACTCCTTTTCCTCAGGAGAAAATGAGATTCAGAATTTGATCCTGCATCATAGTTGATCACAAAGGCTGGAAAGAAAATCGCACGTCCTTTGTCTCCCAAAGAAGGCAAGGAGAGAAAAAAGTCATGAGAGCTTGGAACTTTCTGGAGAGAATTTTAGGAAGAACTCTAATCTACCCGCCTTCACCCTGTGGTCCTCACACAGCAAGCAGTTGCTCCCAGAGGCCTGGCACGGCCCCCTCACCACGCACAGCGCCTTCGATCCCAGGGCGGCCGGGCAGGCTGCAGGGAGGTCTATGCAGAAGCCTGGCTCGCCTGCGTGCTGGCTGCTCCTTGCGCCTCAACTGTCGCTGCCTCACTCTCTGGTGCCCCAGAAGATGAACGCCAGCCCCTCTCCGTTGGTCACTCCGCCCTACAGATGGGCTGTACTTGACCATCCACACTGAGAGGACAGAGCAAGATGCAGAAAAGGAGAAGCACAAAGAAGGGAGGGAGGGAGGAAGGGACAGGAATAGCAGAGTGCCCTGGCTCTCAACACTGACCTCGGATGGGGTGGACTAAGGCAGCTGGCTGGCTCTGCCCTCTGTCTAGGTCCTTGTGGCCTCTCACTGTTTCTCAAAGCATCTTGTCACACCGACTGGAGCAACCCCAGGAGCTGATATTCCAGGCAGCACGAGGCCAAGGCCCAGGTCACCTCTGCCTGTGGAGCTCAGCTCCAGATCTGCCCTGACAGCAGAGGGGAGAGATTGTGCCTTTCTCGAGATGGCACTGCCCCAGAGGTTAGGGGGCCTAGGGTGTCCAGGGTGATTTGCACCAGGCGCACCTTCGCCTCAGCACTGTCTTTGGGTGCTCCTAAGAGGCCCCTAGACTTGGCAGGTTCCCATCCGCCCATTGCCCGCCCGCCTCTCATATGCACCTGGGCACCCAGTGGTCTACATGCTCCCATTCCATGCATGGCAGGGACTCACCCATGGTTCCTGTCACCTCCCAGCACAGCCATGAGAGGCCAGCCAGCGCTCACCTCTGCACCC
The DNA here is from genome assembly GCA_004024805.1 of Geosciurus inauris. Taxonomy (NCBI): domain Eukaryota; kingdom Metazoa; phylum Chordata; class Mammalia; order Rodentia; family Sciuridae; genus Geosciurus; species Geosciurus inauris. Next base: position 59,655 of record PVHX01006294.1, on the reverse strand, counting down.
TCCTTCAGCATGACCACTGCCCCTGCGTCCGAGATCACGTGGTACTGGTAGTGTCCCTGTCTTGTTCTAGGTGCATTTTGCTCTCAACCTGTTTTTTAGGAGAATAATGTCTTAACATCCGTAATGGTTAATTTAAATTGTCAATTTGATGCGATTAAGAGATGCCAAAGATTAAGGGACTTCTGGGTGTGTCAGTGAGGGTGTGCCCAGAAATGACTGGCATGTGGGACAACACACTGATGTGGAGACCCTCCCTAAGTGTGGGCAGCACCATCCAGTAGGTTGGAGGCTTAGATGGAATAAAATTTGGAAGAACAAGGAAGCAGCAGCAGATGCCAGCTTGATTCTTCTTGAGCAGGTTCTTGACTGCTGCTGGGATGGCCTGAGGTCATCGGACTCTCGCTTCTTCACTTTGCCAAAGTGGACTCTGCCAGTGATTCTCCAGAGTTCCCAGAAGCCTTCAGTGTCAGACCGGGATGGCATTGTTGATCCCTCTTGTTCCGAGGCTTCAGCTTCTTGCACTATGTGGCTACTAGTTCCTCCAGCTCTCCAGTCTGCAGACTGCCATTGTGGACTGTCCAGCTTCTGGTCCTGTGAGCCAATCTAATAAATCACCTTTTTATATTGAGACCCCTGCTGGTTCCATTCCTCTGGAGGACCCTGAGAAATCCAACATCTTTAGCAATTGCACCACGTGGGTGAAAACAGGCCTGTTGGTGGATGGCTTGGCAGCCTCGATTCCTAAGCATCCTTCAAAGCCAGTCTGATCTGCATGCCACGGGCCCAGGAAAGCTTGCCCGGGACACTGCCCTCGCTGCTGTCATCCACTAGGGAATCAACAGCGGGGTAGGCGAGGCGCTCGCTAAGCGTACTGAACAACTGTGTGGTTCGTGTCCACGGAATCCATGCGATTCCTGTTCTATCAACGTCAGAAGCAAGGCTTAAAGAGGTTGAATAAATTCTCCTGGGCTACAGGGTTCAGAGTGAGGAGTCGACCCCGCTCCCTCTCACCCCAGGGCTCTCTGTCCTGACCCCGTGGCTGAGAGTCTCAAACCCAGACATTTGCAGGGGCCAGGAGAATGGGACAGATGGTCAAGGCCTGCTGGCTGTCCCTCTGCTATGGGTCACCACCTCTCACCCTGGTGGCTGAAGCCTGGAGGGTGCTGCCCCCGTACATTCGTTCTCTTTCTCTGTTTAAGGAGTATCAGAAGCCTCAGATTTCATATGAAATCCTCCAGTACTTTTAATATTCTCATCGTACTTCAGTTGTTTAAAATATGGAGGTCACCATGTGAGGCCCATTAGGTCCCTCCAGAGGCCACACTTAGCTCCAGACCCAGCTCTGACTTCTGCCCCGGTGTGCTCTCTCCACAGCCTCCCTTCTCTGACCAGCTGTGTCCCAGCACTGCTAGCCATCTCGCGCATGCCCATCCAGACAAGCTGGCCATCCCAAAGGCCGCACCCTGTCCGTGCTTGGAGCCACCACTGGGAAGTGCAAGAGTGACTCAGGAAAGGGCAGGAGATGGGGCAGCCACAGACCAGAGAAGGTCCTCAGAGCTGTGGGCTCCACGTGTCCAGGGGAACCATGCTCCAACTTGCCCTGTAAAGACCCCTTAGCTGGAGAAACCAGCTTCAAACACTCTGCTCTCAAGTGCATCAATTTGGAAATGGAAGGATCCATTTCCTTCCAATACAAAATTAACCTTTGAATTGCTTTTCCTCTCCCAAATGTCTTTGCCCACGTGGCAGTGGCCAGGGCTCCTTCAGTCCCCAACTATGACACACCTGTCACTGCAGCACACTGCACAGAGTCCACTGGGCTTTGCAGGACATTCCCAGATGGCAAGACGACTCAATACCTCATGGGCTCTTTCTTCTTCTTCATGTTTTTTCTTTTCTATTTCCTGGGATGGTTCCTCTCTTTCATTTAAGAAGGGCCAATTAATTCACAGACCAATCAAACTTGACCTAATGCCTACATGCCTGTAGGAGATGAGGTTGTTCTCTTTGGTACTTTATTTTTCATCTTTAATTTAATGACCATGACATGATGAATGATTTTCTAACAATAGTTTTTTAAAAAGAGGAAAAAGAAAGAAGTCCAAAGCAAGAAACATCCGGGCTGGGGATCTAGCTCAGTTGGCAGAGTGCTTGCCTTGCATGCACAAGGCCCTGGGTTCAATCCCCAGCACCACAAAAACAAAACAACCAAACCAAAGCAAGAAACATCCCACACAAGTCTGTGCCCTTCCAATCTACTCCTGCCCCCAAACCTCTTCAGCCGCCCCACAGTTAAATGTGATTAAAAATTACTTGGTTCCGGGTACTGTGGCACATCCCTGTAATCCCAGTGGCTTGGGAGGCTAAGATAGTAAGATCATGAGTTCAAAGCCAACCTCAGCAAAAGCGAGGCACTCAGCAACTCAGCAAGACCCTGTCACTAAATAAAATACAAAATAGGGCTAGGGACGTGGCTCAGTGGAGTGTCCCTAAGTTCAATCCCCAGTACCCCCCCCCCCCCAAAAATCATTGGTGATTGGTCTTGGAGATGCACATCTGTAATCCCAGAAACTAGGGAGGTGAAGACAAGAGGATCACAAGTCTGAGGCCAGCCTGTGCAACTTGGTGTTTCAAAATAAAATTTAAAAACAGATCTGGAGAGTTAACTCCATGGTAGAGCACTCCTGGGTTCAACCCCCAGGGCTGAGAAAAAAATAAAGGTGATCATTGTTAATGCATTACATGCAAAAAATACACAACAGTGTTTGTGAGATGCGTTTGTGTTTTATATAAGTCATAATGATAAAAACTAACATTTTCAACTACTTGTACCAAGCGTGATTCCAAGCCACATAAACACATGTGTCTTGTGCGCCTACTCTCCAGAGAATCCACCGGTGTTTCAACTACCTTGAGCAAATCCCTCGCCCTCAGACTTTTCCTATACCGTGGGTTTGGTAAGGGTAGAGGAGGGGGTGTGCCCTCGTGGAGGGGGTCCATAGGCCCTCGGTCAGTACTCGGGGTTCCCTCTGGACAGAGGATGGTTACCTTCCTCCCTTGCCTCATGTCACAATATCCTCAGCTCCTGCCCTCACCTCAGGCTTCCAGCTGGTGCTGAGATGACATCTGACACTTCAAAATGGACTCCCGGACCGGGAAAACCACTTGCGACTTGAACAGATAAGAATTTCTAGCATAGACTTTGGTCTGAGTAGATTTCTTCAAGCTTCTCTAGCTGAACATCATGTTCTTCAGGAGCCTCCACCATCCCCTACCCCATCAGGCTGCAGCAGATAATTTGTCCTTAGGGAAGCACCTTAACATCCCCGGCCTCCGCCCGACCCCTGTGTATGGAGGCCAAGAGGGATCTGAGGACACCTACAGGGACTCCAGCATCTTCCCTGCTCTCTACCTGAGGACCTACCCCGTCTGACCCGGGGTCTCTCACCTGATCTCCTCCAGCCCCTGGATTCAACAGCGGCGGGAGCGTGGGGCAGGACTTAGCTATCCTCAGGCCTATCTCTGCTGCCTTGGGTCCCTCAGGGACCATCCAGACGCTCTCACCCAGGGGAAGAAACAGCTCTGCAGTTTCCATTGGTTTACAGCTGTCAAAGATCTGTTCCTTCGAGGTATTACCTCTGTCCTGCTTTTACCCAGGAAAATCTCCCTGGGGCCTCCTTCCTCCTGTCCTCAGAAGCCACAAGCCCGTCTGTGGTTTCCTTATTCTCTTGCTTGACCTTTCACCCATTTCTAGGACCTTTAAAGCAAGTCTGAGGAAGGAAAGATCCAGAACATGAAAACTTGCTACCTGAGTGGTGAAGTTCAATATTAACTCAGCTCACTTGCAAAAAGGTCAGGAAGATGTAAATAACAGCACATCTGTGGAGGGGGAAAAAAAAAAAGAAGAAGAAGAAAACAGCAAATACCAGCTAATTCTTACACAGTGCTCACTATGTGCCAGGCTGGGGTAGGAAGGCTTGGCTTATGTCATCCCCCAAGAGTTGTACAGACACCCACCTATCAGATGGTAGAGTTGAGGCCAGGCTGAGAACTCACTGGAAGGAGTGGAGGCTGACCTGAAGCCAGGCAGCCTGGCTCTAGGCTCCATGATCTTAAAAACAACTAAACTGCATCCCCTAGAGAGTAGATTTTAAAATCTGAACCCATAGAGACTAAAACACAATTGAAAGAGATTAAAGTTGGATTTGCAGTCCACGTGTCAAGATGCCCATGCTGGGGACTTACAGAGCTCTGGCCTCAACTTACACTAACACTTAACCAGTCCTTCTAAGACCTGGTGATGCTTTTGTGTAGAATACACCATTGCTAACTTCTGTTGTTACAGTTATGATCATTTCAATATTATTTATATGCCAACATATCAAATTTCCCCAAGGGTTCATTATCTTAAATTAGATGAAACATCCACAATCTTTATTTCTTGGCTCAACAAATCTTTTCCTCTTATAATTGGCAGAATTTCATTGACCCCTAGATCATATTAATTGACTAGGAATTGTGCATGAATAATGGTTGGAATTAATGCTAGTTAATTGGATTTGCAACAAAGTGGTGGTTGGTGACCCACAATGGACATGAGCACCTCAGAGCACTGTTCCTAGGGAGAGAGCATTCTGCAAGTTATAAAAACATGCTTAAATTAAATCATAGCTACATAGAATTATCCAGATATTATATATATATTTTGCCCAGAAATTCTGAAGCGTCTTGACATATCAACTGTGTCCTGTAGCCTGACCCCTCTCTTCCTCGCAGTCTTAGGCACTGAATCAGAGGCAACCCTGCCTCTGGCCTGCTGTGCCTCATCCTGAGCCCCGTCTGGGTGTTTCTGTACATGTGTGAGGGTTGTGGGGGCCCACAGGCTTTGAGTGGGTGCCCTCTGGTTGGTCTGTACCTTCGGCCCAGAGTCCATCTCTTCACGCTGCTCTCCACCTGGCCAGTTCTCAGGGATGTGAGGATGCAGCACTATTAGTGGTCGATGCCCCTACATCTCTGCTTCCCGGTTCTACCAAGTCCCTGAGACTGATGGCACAGGCTGTGCCCTCCAGCCTTGCCCCTGTCCACTTAGCAGGCCAAATGGGGAGAGGCCAAGTGTGCAGAAGAGACAGTTGGGCCTGGGGCTTGGGGGCTGGATGAGCAGGGCCTGGCCCCACCCCTTTCACTCTGTAAATTCAAGATCACATGATCCTCAAACCCTCATCTTGAGTGCTCACCCAGGAGCCACACCTGGCCATTCCCCAGTGGGCATGAGGCCAGGTTTCCATTTCACAACACTCTTCAAATCATCAAGCCCAAAAGTGCTGAGTTGCCTCTCACCTGGGAAGTCCCCTTCCTTGCCTTCACAGCACCCAGTGTTATTTCTATAGGGTCTCACTTCCTAGAAATCAGTGTAAGGTCACCCAGGCAGCAGGCTGTGAACTTGTCACTGGAATTAACTGTGGTCCTGGAGTTCCAGAGGTTGGAAATCTTGCTGCCCAAGGCATTTTCCTCTAACAGCTCTGTGAAGTGGGCAGCAAAATTAATAGCTGGTAATAAAATGGTCATTTGCAGGTTGCTGGATGTAGCAAAATGAAGGCTGATAGTACTGGAGATCTGTTGCCAGGAGGAAGAAAGGACTTCTCAGCAGGACCAAGTGGCTGTCCCAGAGCTTACTGCATGAAAGGAGTGACTTTTGAGCAAAGTCCAGTGAGGGGCCACATCCAAGCTCGATGGTGACTAATATGAGTGAGCTCCCAGCATGTGTCCAACCATCCTCCAAAGGTTGGTGAAGAACCAGTTCTGTGTGGGGCCCTGTTCTAGACATGCAGATACAACAGGGGACAAAGCAGATGAAAAGCCTTCCTGGAGCTTGTGCTTGACAGGAAGAAGGCAGAAAAGCTAACTAAGAGGTAAAATGTACAAAAACAAAGAAAAGTAGTTTAGGAAGTCTAGGAGGTGATTAAAATGCCAAATGAAGGAGGTAGGAAACTCTTTCCCAGGAAGGAAAATATAATGTACTGAATGTTTACTCTTCTGTTGAAATCTTAACTCCATTGTGATGGTGCTGGAGTGGGGACTTGGGAGGTGAGCAGGCCATGAGAGCGAAGCCTTCATGATAAGTTGTGCTCCTTTATAAGAAGTGGAGATCCAGCTCATCCTCTGTCCCCCATGGGAGGACACAGCAAGAAGGAGCTTGCCATTCACTGAACCACGACTGGACCATGATGGCAGCCTGGTCTTGTGTTTCCAGCCTCCAGAACTGTAAGAAAAGAAGTGCTTGTCATTTGAGCCACCCAGTCTACAGTGATTTGTTATGGCAGCATGAACTGGCTAAGACAGTAGCATTTGAACAATTTAGTGTTGTAACTCTGAGAAGGGGAAAAATAAACATGATGATGGTGATGATGGTGGTGTTAGTGTTGGTGGTGGTGGTGGTGATGATGGTGATGGTGGTGTTGATGGTGATGATGATGGTGTGGATGGTGTTGGTGATGATGGTGGTAGTGGTGATGGTGGTGATGGTGATGATAATGGTGTTGATGGTGGTGGTGGTGATGATGGTGATGGTGGTGTTGATGGTGATGATGATGGTGGTGGTGGTGGTGGTGGTGGTGGTGATAGTTACATGTTGATCCCACTGATTTTTTATGTATAGATGATCTGCTGCTGGGTCCCAGGAAGCTATGGAGAGTCACTGTCTAGACATCTCTGTGAAAGTTCTTGCTATTGTCATCATCCTTCCTGATTTAACTTTCATTTGTTTTTTTTTTAACTTGTTAATTCACTAAGCAGCTATGTTCTCTGGTGGAAGCATTGGAAATAGAATTCCTCTTTTGGAAATAGTAAATTGCATACATGTAATGGTTGATACTTAATGTTGGAGGTAAAACCAAAAAAGAAAACATTCATGTGTATGTGCATCACATATAAAATATGTATATATTCCATTTTTATTTTTAAAATTTGTTGCTTCTTCTTAACTCTGCTACTTAAGCTAAAAATTATTAAATTCTTCATCATATTATCACCTTTTTTTTTCATTGCTCCACTGCTGAGCTACACCTTTAGGATCCTGCTATTATCAACTCCTTCTAGAACACATCAAAGAGTACTCCCAAGAGAAAACTTCTGCATTCATCAACAAGTAGTTAAAAGCACTGCTATTTTATCAGGGGAAACTTAGAAAAGTGCTACTTTTAAAAATGCCTTAGAATTCAATTTTCCAAAATGTCCTGTGATTGCTCCCAGGATTCAACCGCGGAGAAAGATAAATAGGAAAAGAAAGAGACAAATGGGGCAAAGACAGAAAAGGAATGGGATTCCAACCAAGAGTATTGACTTTGCATTTTATGAGAAGTAAAAGTAATTTAAAAGCACATTATTTTCCATGATAAATGGCCAAGTGAGTGCAGTTACATAAAGAGACACAAGGTGTCTCTGAGGACACTGACTGAAGGAAGCCGGCCACACAGACTACAAGAGAGCTACGTTCCAGAAGTTCCTGGAAGTCACTGTTTTTATAGAGGCATCTCATCTTAGGGGCAGAAAGAATAAGTAAATTAAAAATGAAAAAGAAACTCTGCAGGTAATATCAAATGTGAGCTGCCTGCATTTTGTGTATTCAGAGGCAATGTGTTTTGTGTCTGGGTCATTGCTTTTTCTGTTTGTTTTAGCAACTTGACACAGCACGCATTCCGTTTCTTGGGTCAGTAATCAAACACAGACTATTTTCTTGAGCTGTTCTGGTTTTTAGGGCTCTTGAAGCGAAGCCATGCTGCTGACTGTGAGTGAAGCTCATTGAAGAGTCGGTTGGGGGAAGGGGCCACTCCAGAATCACTTAGTATTACAGTGGGCTCAGTTCCCACAGGCTATTGCCCCGAGAGCCTCTGTTCCCCATCTCCTATGGCCTGGAAATCTCCCTGGGCTTGGAGCCTCATGCCCTCTCCACAGTGCCGCTCACAGCTGGGCATTTGGATTTCCACAGAGTGAACAACTGAAAGAAGAGGTAGTCAAAACAGAAGCCACAGTGTTTTCATATCCATGTCGGAAGTGATGTTCTATTACTTCTGCTATATTGCAGTCATTAGAAAAAGTCAGTAAGTTCAACCCACAAGATTCAATTCTAACTGCTTTGAAAAGACTTTTTCTTTTTTTCTGCAATAAGTTTTAGGATATGTGATATAGTATAATGATCTGGAGATTGAAAGCAATTCACCGACACTTGAAAAAGCCTGATTTGCTGTCTGACAAGGAATGGACTTTATTAGAATAGAAGAATGAGTTATCAGAGAGAACCTTATCCCAAGTCACATTATGCTCAGGAACTAATTACGGGGTGTCTTGACTATCCACAGCCACTTTATTCTATAAAATACTGGCCTCGCAGCACTGCGGAGTATGAGCCAGTTCCAGTTGCTATCACAGTTCATGACTTTTTCAAAATGACTCATTAGGCGATTTCACCGGCGGATCCCTTTCAATGCCTCCTGTGACCCCAAGGAGAACACCTCCTTTTGATTTCAGTGCTATATCTGCAATGCCTCTCTTCCACTAGAAAATCTTCGATTCAGCAAAGAGAAAGCAGGTCACAGGCTGAGGCCTTCAGCAGGCAGCCAGATCTAAGTAGGATTTAGAATTATTCAAGGGAGGGATTTAATAATCTTGTGGGATGGGTTTGCATTTTCTGGTAGTGATAGAAAGTTTCCTTTTAAATATATCTATTTAAGTGAAACCATGGAGCATAGACTTTCTTTCATTGAATACTGCATTTATAATACACTCGCATTATTAGGGTGAAGTGGAAAGCTGCCTCTGGGTGTCAAGGTCCAACTGCAGCAGGGCTGAGGCTGGGGACACTCCCGGAGCCCTCAGCAGCAGATCTACATTCTCAGGCTCCCCACAACGGTGGTTTCTTTCCTTGGGCTTTAAGAAACATCAGTGTGGGCTCCATGGTCCATCTGCCATTGCAGACCAGAGTCTTAGGGACTGAGAAGAATGGGATGCTGACTATAGAGGTGGCCGAGATCTTCCAGTTCCCTCCGCTAGGTTGTAACATCTCTGGCTTTGGAGGCTAACGGGGCCTTCCACCTGCAACCTCCTTAGGTACTCACTTAGTAAGTGGTTGCAGAAAGAGAACTGTGGTCTACCGTGGAGTCAGAAATCCAAAGGCAAGAATGCTACAGAGTTGTATTTTATTTTTAGTGGTACAGAACCGTGAGAAGATCTATCATAGCTCCCAGAATAATATGCCTGACTTCACCTTCTTATACTCTCAAGTTGTCTCTGAAAAAAAAAGAAAAGAAAAAAGAAAATCCCATCAGAAGATGGAGAAGCTCAAACTCTGACCACTCACAGGCAAATTGAGAAGTTACCATGGGTAGTGAAGAATCCTGGCCTTGAATGAGGGAGCGGGCTCTCCAGGGGGGTTCTTGTGAACTGCTAACCACTGTTTTAAGTCTACATGTTCTAATTTCCATTCTGTGTGCCTTCTAGAACCAGGCTGTGTTAGCTGAGCCAATTATCTATGTAGAAATCTCTCTTGGGCAAAATGCTGACTTAATTTCCACCCATGATGGCACGTGGCCATGTCCATAGGCATGTGGCCATGTCCACAGGCTCATCGGGCCCATCACATCTGAATAATTGTGGTTGGACAGATGTGAGGTGGCTCAGTCCCAGATGCTCCTCTAAGTGCTATTGTGGATGTGGAAACATTATCGATTGTACTTTTAATGTTCAGCAAATTGCCTCCAAATTTGCCCCAAGGCACAAATATGGATCCAATGATTGGCAGGCATTCTTATCCCATAAGTGAAATTTTAGCCTCTTTGCAGATTAACTGGGGGACTTTGGAAATATCTCACAGTATCTGTCATCCATGTCAGTTCACCAATGGCCACAAGGAAGTTCGGGACAGTTACAATGTACAAAGCCGGAGCCCAGGGCATCAGGTCTTCCAGTTGTCCCTCTAGCTCAGCATGCCCCAGGGTCCATTTGTCTGGTGGCTGTGACTCATGCAGATAGAAGGTCTTGCTGTTGGAGTTGGCCGCATTTGACTCAATCTTTAGCATTATTGTTCTGAGGCTAAAGTACCTCTGACTCATAACTTTGCTTTTGTTTCTTGTGTAAATGAGTTCAATGTTTATTTCTAGCCCTGCGCCAGTAGAATCCTCTCAGCAATATCAGAAGATGGAAGAAATGAGAGGCAGCCAGCCCAGCACTCCCCTGGCATCTCTTCTCATTCCAGCAGCCACGCTGCAGCAGCCCAGCAAACCGGGCAGCCTCGTTTCCGTCTCCAACTAACCTGATAAGTGATAGGGGCCTCTCATCCCCAGTGATTCTCATTTAGGATGGATCTCATTTCTGATACATTTTCCCCCAAATTCTTCGTGCTGTTGATCCACCAATGCAGAAACCTTTAGAAGTCTGAGATGTGTCGTGTGCTGTCCTCCATTTACAGCAGAGAAATTGCCAGCTCCTGAGTGCTCCTCCTGCCCTTTCAATCTGAACATAAATACAGGTATTTGCTGCAGCAGGCACTTACGGGAAACTACAAAACTGTCAACACAAACCAGCAGCCCTGTCTGGGAACTGTGTCCACGTCCCTTCTTGTTTAGCATCCATTTTCTGCATTAGCACAGCCCAGAGAGGCGCCCCAGCCACCTAAGCTCCTTTCTTCCCCAAAGGAGGGGAGAATCACCACCCTTTCCCACAATCCTTTCTAGAAACAAAAGCTAGAGGAAAGGTCAGCTGGTTCTAGCAAACAGTCATGAAAACACAGAGGCAGAGCTCCTTGACATGGAGGCCTCTCTGGGCCACGCTGCGCCTGGTGGTGGAAACTGACTCTTAACACACAGAGAGAGTCCCGATGATCCCTGCTGCAGAAGGGATCCATCTGGGAAAGGAGCTAGGCCGTAATGGAGCTTCAGGAGGTGAAAGTGCTGCTGCCACTTCTGTCCCACCCTGCCCTTTCCTTTTCAAACTTCTTCCATTCCATTCTATCCTTTCCCAAGCTCCCTCTTAGCTCCTGATGTTGAAATATAATAAAGCAAGTTTTGCACAGTGAGCAGTTGCCGTACTCTTTCTCCTCCAGGGGGAAGAGGCACTATCCACATCAGCAGCAGGGGCAGTGAGGTACAATGACAGCGGCCACTACAGACTGTTGGGTCATGTCGGGCTTGTTCGCTGTTGTATCCCAACACAAGATGGCAATTTAGGCAAGGTAGGCGATCAGTAGGTATTTTATGAATGAATCAATGTCTGAGGGAATGAGTGAACTAGCTGCAGACCTTCCTTAAGCAGGACTCCCGCAGCCTTAGGAATACTTGATGTTTATTTAGTAAGATGTTGGAGGTGAATTCTGAATAGGTTTAGAAAGTCAGGGGTGTCATCAAGTCCCAGGCTATCTCTACCCTTCCAGCCATCCTACCTCAGCACATTAGTTACTCAGAAACCCTGTGCTTCATGGTACCATGATGGCTGCCAGGACTCCAGGCAACATCTCCTTATCCCGTAACCTTACAGAGGCATTTGCTAACCTCCCATTTGCTTTCATCATGGAATAAAAAACTTGCAACAACTCTCAGAGGACCTCTCCATGTTTCTTAGTGGCCAGAACTGGGATCTGTGTCCATCCCTACACTGATCACTTGCCTAGGGGGATGAGATCTTATGATCACTTTGACCAATCGTGACAGATTTCTTGGGGTTGATGCTGCCCATCCCTGTGGGCATCCAGTGATGTCAGAGACGAAGTGAGGGATGCTACTTCCAGGACAGCACATGGCAAGTCCATTGGTTTCCCGTGTGTGTAAACTGAAGCCAGTAGCATCAAGAAAGGAGCCGTGAAGCCACTATTTCCAGACGTACACCAGGTCTTCCCGATGACATCAAGGACAGCTTCAGTGTGCTCCTCCCGACTGCAACAGCAACTCAGCACTCACCTCCCTTTTGCTAAGAAGAAGCAGGATGTAACCTCAAAACCTCAAGCAGACAACAGAATCTACGTTCAAATATTTTTAAATATAACTATCACATGATCCAGCAATGCCACTACATGACGTCTGGACAAAGGATACGCAGTCAGTACACCAAACAGATGTCTCTATCCTCATATTTACTGCAACACTATTCAAAACAGCCAACAAACAGAATCCACTCCATGTCCACCAACAGATGAATGGAAGGGAAATGAGATGCATATACACAACGTAACGCTATGCACCAATAACAAGAGTAGAGTCCTATCATCAGCACCAATTTGGGTCATAATGTTATGTGAAATAAATCAGATGCAGAGGCAAATACTGCTTGCTTTTAAACATACTTGGACTCTGAGAAGCTGAGTCACAGAAGTACAGAGTAGAACAGTGGTTACTACAGTCTGGGAAGGTTGTAGGTCAGGGAAAGACAGGGAGAGAGGAGTTAATGGGCACAGAGATACAGCTTGTACTGTGACGCCAAGGTGCTTACAGTTAGCAGCACAGTATGCTACCAGTCAGTACATCTGGAGGGTGAGACTTCCCAAGACCTCATCACAAGCACAGGATAAATAGGTGATGGATGATCTAAAGGTCCCAAGTCCATCATTGCACAGAATATACATGTGCCAAATTGTCACCCTGACCCCACAAAAAGGTACAATTATTATTTGTCAATTAGAAATAAATGCAAAATTTAAAATGATCTAAGTACAATGCTTTGCCAGGGCTGCTTTTGCGTTATAAGTGTCCTATTACAGAAAGTGATAATGGGTTTCCATTTGCAGTGCAGAGGTCATTCCCTCTTAAAACACATGCATGGAAACGAAACAGGCATGGTAGGGGATAATTTGAATTAACATAAACATTCTATATTGTGATGTGGTATGACGACGAATGTGGCAAAATCATTAGTGTTGCTTAAAATGCTAATGATTGGTAAATGCCATGTTGAGGAAGAAGGGAGGAATGTCCTTAACTCATCAAGTTGTCTTCCGATGCTGAGCATCTAGGGTTTGGATGGCTGGCGGATGAAGTGAGATGTTTTTGATCAATGCTGGAGACAGGGTGAATACAGAGAGTTAAAAGGAAGTAGAGAAGAGCGGGGATGTGAGTAGCCTCACGTGCAATACACTTGTTACATTTGCATTTAGTAAAATATATGTCCACCCAATTGATATGGAGGGATAGCATGGTTTTGCATCATTGAAGAATGCTTTTAAAGATTTTAAGTATAGTTATTTGTGAGGGAGGAAAAACTAAGTAGTTGAAGCAAGCAGAACTGTGTCCATAAGCAGCATGAACCACACTCCTGTTTAAAATCCCCATTTTCCAGTCCATGGGTAAAATCACAAACTGACTTTTCAACCTCAGATCCTAAATTCACTGTTGAAAACAGTGGGTTATTGTTTTGAACAGAGAATTTAGGATTTAAGATGTGCATACAGGGTTTGCAAAGATGGGTGAGAAGTCAGCTCTACCTTGCAAAGCACCCCGATGGGAGGGGGCGAATTAAACAGTCACAAATCGAATATATAATGGGGACATATGATCTAAGCAACATGGAGCGCCAGAGGAAAGAACTTGAGTGTAGAGGTTTTGTGAAAATGGTGGCATTTGAGATGACTGTTAAGGAATGGAGGTAGTTATAAGAAAAGCTATGGAAAATGAATGGGAAATAGAGAAAAAGAGTGGTTACTATAATATCTTCTTCCACCAAGGAAATGAGGACAAGATGAAGATGATGCTGATGCTGATGGTGATAATGGTGGTGAGGGTCATGCAGGTGAGAGCGACGATGTGTGGGGATGATGGTGGTATCATGATGGTGATGTGATGGTCCTGGCGATGATGGTGATGGCGATTACAATGGGGATGATGTGATGTTGGAGATGAAGGTAGCGATGATAACGATGGTGATGGTGTTGGTGGTGGTGATAATGGTGATGATGATGGGGATGGTGATGGTGATGATGGTTATGATCATGATGGTGATGTGATGGTCCTGGTGATGATGGTGATGGTGATTATGATGGGGATGATGTGATGTTGGAGATAAAGGTGGTGATGATAATGATAATGAGGATGTTGATGGTGGTGATGGTGGTGATAATAGTGATGCTAATAACTGATTGTTCACTACCATGGTTAATTAGATTATTTGTTCTTGGCAGCAGACAGCATATACATTTCATCCCATTCACTTTGGACTTGATGTGATTAGATTTGACCATTGGATGTAGGTCAAGATGCGAATGGCCAGATTCTAAGCAAAGGCTTTAGGATATGTGGATGTGTGGCTTGTTATCTTTTAGCACCCTTTTGAATGTCCTTAACTGAGAAAAAAGTAGACCTCAGACCAAGATAAGGACAAGTCGTTGCTAAGCAACCACAAAAAAGCAAGGGAGGGTTGTCCCTACATTTGAAATGTTAATTTTTATCCTTTCTACCCCACCTACCACACGAAATAAAAGAGAAAGCATTAAATAGTATGTCCACAAAGAATTTTCATAAAAGCTCTTTTTTTTTTCTCCTGGTGAATTTGGGTAAAAAGAAAGGAACCCAATCAAGATTAAATACTGAGTGATCCTACCCCGCTTGACATCCCTTCCTGGGCTTTGATCTTCAGGAGATGCCTCAGTCCAAAGCTCCCTACCCAGACCTGCAATGAAATGGTGGGGCAGGAGGACCATGCAGCCCAAGCTCACGCTGGAACTCCGGCTGGGCTCCCCTGTGCCTGCCCAGCAGCTGTCCCTTTAAGTCACTGAGCCTTCTCCGGGGGACAGAGGTACCCACCTATTATCTCAATTATTTCTCTTTCTTTTTTCTTATAGGAAATGATCTGTTTTCCTTACAGGAGACCATTTCTTCGTTTTGCTCCATGGTCTCTTTTCCCTTCAGATGCTCTTCCAGTCCTTCAGCTTTGGTCTCAGCTTGTGATCAACATGCTGAAGTTTTCAGGTGCTTTGGGCAGCATGTCCTCCATCACTCCTGGTCAGTCTCTGCATTCTGTGCAATTTCTGAGGGTTTTCATACGTGATGCTGACAGAGGCTTGCATTCCCAAATTTTCTAGTAAGTTTTGCCTCTCCTTTTCAGAGCAGAACCTTTCTGACTAAAATTCTAGCTCAGGTTAGATATTTTATTGGGAAATCTAAGTGTTTTGTTTTGTTTCAAACGAAATATAACGCACACATATACACACATAGATATATCTATACACGTATATAGATATATATCTATTGATATATAATATCATATGTAATAATATATAATAATATAGTGCAACAGGAAATGAAATACAATTTCCTATCTTTCTGTTACAGAAGATTGCTTTCTGTTATTGATTCTTGTGCTCTTGCATGAAAAAATTTTAGGCAAGACCTGAAACTTAGTAAAAGTCTAGCAAAGTTTGTTATAAGGTAAACCAGAGACACTCTCAAGGGTGAGAGTGGATCCTCTCAGAGAGGAGGGTGAACACTTGGTCCCTTAGTTTTCCAGTTTTGTTAGGATCTGAGGGAAGTTTGCAGAGAGTCCCATTCAGGTACAACCTCTTGACTTTTGACTGATAGCAGGACTGCGTCAGATTTTTAATTCCCCTCTGTGATTTTAGGGTCAGTGGTCTTTGCTTTTAATTATCCTGTCTTCTGAGTCCTGGAGTCTTCAGCCTGTCTGAAGTCACAAAAATACCTCTTCAGAGTAACTCACGTTCTTCTCAGGGACAGGGAGGCCCTGAGGATAGTCCTGCAGAAAACAGGGGCTTTGGGCAAATAATGTGACACATCCTGTTGATGTGGGCCAGGGTAGGGCCAGAGAGGCCTTAGGGAAATCACTTTTGCTTTTCCAGAGAAAGTTAGAAGAGGGGACAGACAGTCATGCCAGGACAGCATCTTGTCGCAGATTCCTGTGGCTAGTGTCCATCTGCTGCCTACCCTTTCTGTTTCCACTGATTTTAAACAAGTGTTCACCTTCACAAAGGAAATCGGCTTTTCCAAAGCAGCATTTGATTCATTACCCAGCTACTGAACGTTTTCCAATCCACTTTTCATATTCAGTTCTGAGTTGCTACCCAGGACCCGTATTGACATCAGTCTTGAAAATCAGGATTATGTCCTTGTTCCCCTGGAGATCAAACACCCAGGAAGTGCTGAGGGAAGAGAAAAAAGTAAATTATACTTAAGAAACAGAACGGTGTGGGGAGCTTCTCCAGAGAGGAGGGAACCCACAGAGCTGGTGCCTGAGGAAGTGGGGGTGTCTTGTCCATTTGTAGACTTCAGGTTTCCTTTCTTCTCATGCCTATGTGACCAAAAGTGACCCAAAGCAGGAAGAGCCATGCACAGCAGGATTGCTTGTGTTGGGTGGTGGGGAAGAGCTGTCTACCCACTTTCCATTTGCTCTTCTTTGATAATCAGCTACCTGTCCTTTGCGCTGGCCTCAGTTTGACCCTGCTGAAGACAGGAGGTGGATCTGTCACTGCAGGAAGGTTTGCACAGGGGCTCTTTGCTCGGACGCTGGAGTTGTGAGGATGTCCCTTCTGCTGTCCAGGCCTCCGCGGCTTCTCCTATTCTCTTAGGTCACACTCTGGTGTTCCCCTAAATAAAAGAGTCCCCTGCAGCCTTTTCATGGGGACCCTTGCCATTATTTATTCTTCCTACTTTTAATGGATGTGGAGCTCTATATACTTGGACTTGGAGTGCTTTTTTTTAAAAAAAAAAATCTTCTAATGACTGAATTACACTTTGAATGTAAGATATCAGAGCACCTTGAACAAAAGTCTAACTATCCGGGGGGACCTAGCGGAATTTCTGACATCTTCAGACTGGAAAGGCTCCACGCAGGCGACCCGAGGCCTCCTTGCACCTCTGTGGCCATGATAAGCTGGTTGTAAATCCGACAGTATTTTCCACCCAGGCAGGAAAGCATGGGGCTCCCTCTTTTTCACATCTTAAATCAAATTTACCCCTTATTATAAAAACAATCACAGCATCACCTACAGCCGTCTCCCAAAAAAGTCCAATTTGGCTCTAGTTCCTGCTAACCAGATCCAATCACTGTCTGTTTCCCTGGATGAACTAGCAAGAGCGCTGTGGGCTGTTAAGACCTGAAGCCCCTCCAGGCCCACCTCCAGGTGCCAGGCTGGGAATCACAATAGACCACGAAGAACCCCGTGGAATGTTCTGCTCGGAACCCACACAGGAGCCTGGCAACCAGGAGGAGGACCCTCAAGTGGGGTCAGAGGGGAGACCAGCTTCCTTGAGAAAGGGCCATTCCATCTTTCTCTGTCTAGGCACACAGAAGTAGTATTGGTGGGGCACATGGAAAAGGGGCATGAAACCATGTGCAGCCAGATGTAGCAACCCAGGAACAGGGTCTAGCCACCCCTGTCCCAGCAGGCCCCACGTGAAACAGAGGGTACCACAGTTAAGCCTCCGCTTTCCACATTCTGGCATGTGAACCTGCCAAGACCTCAACATGGACGCCCTGCGGTGGCAGGTATGTCATCCATGCCACCATCTGGCCCTGCCTCCTACATTAAACCTGTCCTCTTAGGCTGTCACCACCCACCTTGTCTGCAAAGGTCCTTGGAGTCCCACTCTCCACAAAGCTAGTCTGTCTATTTCTGGTTCAGATACAGGGGAAGATAAAAGTTTCTCCTGATGTCACCTTTCTATTTGAGTATTTGAGGATATAATTGTGTAGGGAGAGACAAGGATCTTCTCATAGTGTTCAGTGAATGCTGGAAGGGCCATGTGGTCCAACTCTCTATCACACCGTGGATAGTGTGGAGCCAGACAAATGAAAGTACCCAGCAAATCCTTGCGCAGGATTCTCTTCAAAACAACAGCAGCTGATTCCCCAGCTATTGCTGGGGGCTGCACTTAGTGACCCGCTGGTGCAATGCTGCATGAGTCCTAAGGAGACCTCCAAAGACCTCCTCCCTCTGCTTGGCTCTCTGGTGGCTCATTCTGGGAAGAGCAAACCGCTGTGGGGTGAGCATGCACCAGCAGCCCCCCAGGGAGGAACTGAGGCCTTCTACCATGTTGCCAGAGGTTGGGTTTGAAAGTATATTCTCCAGCTTTACATCTGTCTTCAGAGACTGTAGTCTGGGTTGACATTATTCCTGTAGCCTCAGGAGTAGTGACCAGGGAGAAATCCCTGGGCCATGACAGCAACCATATATTTTGTGGTTGTTCTCAGAAATCACTCAATCGTTGCAAAATATCTTGGGGTCATTTGTTCCGCAGCAGTGGATAACCAATACATCTTGTCAGCAGCTCATCTGTTTCCTTAATGTTCAGCCATATAGTCCGTGTCCATTCCATGCCATGGTTGTTTATTTACTTGATCTTTTCATGATCCCTTGGGCTCTTCCTTCTTGGGTTGTTATGAATGTAGCTGATCTGAGCATTCTTTTCTTCTTCTTCTTTTTTTTTTTTTTAGTGCTGGGGATTGAACTCAGGGCACTTGACCACTGAGCCACATCCCCAGCCCTACTTTGTGTTTCATTTGGAGATGGAGTCTCACTGAGTTGCTTAGTTGCTTAGTGCCTCGCGTTGCTACGGCTGGCTTTGAACTCGTGATCCTCCTGTCTCAGTCTCCCAAAGTGCTGGGATGATAGGCATGCACCACGGCGCCTAGCTTGAGCATTCTTGCACAGGTCTTCAATAACCTTCTTTCATTCCTTTGGGGTAAATACCTGGGAAGACAATGATAGGACCAGAAACTCAGTGTATGTGCAATATTGTAAGAAACTGTTCAGTAGCTTTTTCAAACCAGTTATGCTATCCTACCCCTGTCCCAGGCACTGGACACCTCCCCAGTGTCCGATTCTATCAGTCCACATCTTATCCACCTGGTGGGGGTGCAGTGTCTCCTCTTATGTTCAGTACAGATTTTTCTGGTGAATGATGTTGAAACATTTTCTTCTGTTTCCTACAATTTTTACATCTTTCTTTGTGCAGTATTTTTTCTAAACATTGGATTGTTAATATTTTGTTATGGGGTTAAAGAAGTTAATTAATGTCTGAATAGAATCCCTTTGTCAGGTATATGCCTTGCAAATAAATTCTCCAGGCCAGTGCCTTGCCTACTTATTTGCGTAATAATGTGCTTCATGGAGCCAAATATTTAAAGATTTTATGAAACTCAATGTATTTCTTTCTTTTATGGTTTTTTGTGTCCTGTTAGAACTTCTTTGTTAACCTCAGTGTTATAGAGAGAACCCTCATATTTTGCTCTAGAAACTGTCGAGTTTCATATTTTACTCTTTTCATTGGCATTCATCTCCAATGAATATTTTCAGTAAATGAGACCTGCAGGGTGGTCATAGTTAAATCGGCCCTGTGGGTACAGTTATGCTGGTACCATTTTGTGATAATATGCTCCCTTTCTGCACCCAATGGCTCCCACGCCTCTTTCTCTTGAACCGACCACGTTCTTGTGGGTCTGCTCCTGGACGCTCTATCCTGTGTCATCTCTCGCTTTGATTTTTACCACACACCACAGTCTGGATTATTACACTGTTTGTCTCAACATCAGCTCATTAATCATGTGGTCTTCCAACATTTTCGTCTTTGATTGTTTAGGTTACTCTAGTTCCACTAGGTTTTTTGTGTAAAGCCTGGGTGTAGCTCAGTGGTTGAAGGTTTGGTAAGTGTATACAGGGCCCTGGGAGTGATCAGCAGCACACGCGCGTGCACACACACACACACACAGTGTATTTCTATGTAAATTTCTTAATCAGCTTGTTTATTACTATGAAATAAAGATACCCTAGAATTTTTATGGTGAGTACAGAGATAAATTTGTTTCTTTCTTTCTTTCTTTCTTTTTTTATTTTGGTACCAGGGATTTAACTCAGAGGCACTTGACCACTGAGCCACATTACCAGCCCTATTTTGTGTTTTATGTAGAGACAGGGTCTCACTGAGTTGCTTAGTGCCTCGCCGTTGCTGAGGCTGGCTTTGAACTCGCAATTCTCCTGTCTCAGCCTCCCAAAGTGGCGTGTGCCACTGTGCCTAGCTGTACAAAGATAAATTTCAGAATAATTTATTTCTTAATGGGTTGAGGTTTCCCATCCATAAACATATTGTTACATTTTCTCATTTCTTAAGGGCTTATTTAGTATCTCTGAGAAATCATTTGCAGTTTTCCATGTAACATACTATGTTTTCTCTTTGACAACTTACAATTATTTTATTTTTTAACAAAAACAGATACGAAAGCACACACAAATCCCATTTTGGGTTCGGTAAGTTACAATAACATGAGTTCAAGGTAAAGCTAGTAGAATTTTTCCAGCCACCCCATAAGCGTCATTGATTTGCACCATTCCCACAAAAGTGCCATTACTATCTTGAGGTTTATGAACCACTTCCTTGATTTTTTTTTGTAACTTTAGCACTCACTATACATGTCTAATCAAAATAGTGATGCCCTGACTACTTTTCATGAAACACAGGACAAAAGATAACTTTGCTTCACTTTTAATCAAGGATTTCTCCTTTATCGCTTTAATTTCCTTAAATCTATCTATCAAAAACCCTTAGCCCTTTGGCTTGTAGGATATTCCTCACCTGGAATCTGCAATTTCTCTGACTTTGGTATTTTCCACCAACTAGCAGTCGATTCTGGAAATTAGATGTGATTCAAGTTCAATCCCTCTGGAATAATTAGTGTTTGGCAAGAATGAAAGACCAGCTCTATCTGCTTTTTTTTTTTTACAACCAGTGATGCTTAATGTGGAGATTTATTCATCCATCAACTACACACACACACACAATAATGGGTAGAGCACAAAGCATGTTTATACTCACACAGGTGCCATAGATTATATGTTAATACAGCATCTGTAGTGTAGTATGTAAATACATTACTTTTTTTGTGAAATTAAATATAAGAAAGTTATTTCAAAAAGTGTTACCTGATGAGAAGCCGGGAAGAGAGTAGTGGGCCCCATGGGGGCTGGAGATGCTCCTGGGGAGGCCTTAGGACACGTGGGACCTAAGCTGAACAGTGAGGAATCAGTTATGCACAGACCAGGAAGAAGGTGTCCAAGGCAAATATGGCAAGATCCTAGGTGAGGATGGATTCGCTGTGATCCCAGCTAAGACACAGACACGAAACTAAGCAAGGTCAGGATGGCTGTAACCCGGCAAGAGGGCAGAAACACCAGACCAGAGCTTTGTCCGCTTCAGGCGACTCCTTGTGGGTCACGGTTGTGATAAACACCTCCAGTAGCAGAGTCGTCCTGGAGCCCACCCCCAGTGCATGCTTTCCTTTAAAGATGCTGCGGCCGCAGGCCTCATCCAGTGCACCCACACATTCCCTATTACATACAGGGAAAACCTCTAATTGAAGAAACGTTTATGCTGTGTCAACCCAAAGGATGAAGAATGTAATCATTACAGGGATGGAGAAAAAACTTATGTCAGTCATGTCGAGTCCAGATGAAATGATGCCACGTGTTAAATTATCTTGAAGTAAGTCATCTTCTCCAAGGGACAGCCCTCGCTGTGGTCCTAGTGAGCTGTGCAGGAAAGAAGCCTTCTGCATCTCTGCGGCTTGCTACACATGCCATTCATCCAGAAAAGAAAGACTTCGAGAGTTTTCTATTGGTCTTTTTTCAAATTTCACGTAGTTGTGCATTTAAAGTCTGAGACTCACCTAGGATTGCTGTCACCCCACCCACAGACCTGGACTCTAAAGCCACATCCTGGGGCCCTAGGAGCTGCTCATCTCATCCTACAGTTTTGGTCCTGTGTCTTACTGTGTAATGTCACTGCCCGCCCTGCAAGATAAGGAGCAACAGGCTTGGGTGTCCACTGGAGACAGGGCGTCTAGAATTGATCAATCCTACCTCAGGATTAGTCCAAGACAGTGGAGAAGAAAGAAATTTCATCTACCCATTGTAGGGGAGCAAATTGGTTTTTCCGATCAATGAATGTTCAAGAAAAACGTCCCTGGTTCCCAGAGAATGGCCCTGAGGAAGTCTGTCTGGATCTTCTCCAGCATCGGGGTAGATACTGCACAGTACAGTTCCTGTTAGCTTTAAATTGACTTTGGGGGGACAAAGGATGGATTCAAGTGTGGCCCTAAGTAGCTGGAAACAATTGGAGTGGGCTGCTGTGCAGGGCCTCCCTGCCTGAGTGACCAATTAGGTCGCCTGCTGCCTCCTCCTTCAGGGCGACCCAGGGGACCTGCTTACTGTCCTCTGAGGGACTTGTTCTGTTTTCCTTAGGTCTTTGGTTTCAGAAATGGATTTCCATTCTTCACTGGTTGTCCAGGGTCCAAGTGGAGAGAAAATTGAAAAGGCCTTTTGACCAGGGCAGGTGGAGCAATGGCATCTGGATAAGCACAGCTCACTGGGCTTGTCCCTGCTGCCTGTGGCCAATCTCTGTGTTTTGGAAAAGCACCGTGAGCTCCCGCCTTCATTCTCTAGACCAGGGTTTCTCAGCCTCACACTGAGGACATCTGGGACCAGAGAGCTCCTTCTTTGGGGGGATGGGGTTCATGAGGAGAAATGGTTGGTGTACTGTAAGATGCATAGCAGCGCCCTCACCCCTCACCCCTCACCCCTGTCTGATAGCAAAGGTATTTCCAGGCACTGCCAAGGTCCCCTGGGAGACAAAACTAGCTGAAGTCAGGCCACCGCTCTAGGCAAATGGAAGATGCATTTGTTTCCTTCATCTCAGTTTCCATCCCACTGGGTAATATTGCAGGGCCCACACCGGATTTTTATCCAGCTCACACGTGGTAGTTCCACATACATTACAAAGAGGAAGAAATTCTTGTCTTTTAGTACAGTAAAACTCAGGAGGGTGCTAAGGGGTGGAAGATAAGAGGGTGGCTGAGCTGCTCTGAATGGCCCTTGACCACGTCACAGGACAGTGACGCCACTCCATGGGCTGAATTTCAACCCTTGCTTCCTTAGATCCTGTTTCTTAGAGTTGCCGAAGGCTCACCAGAGCCCCTAATAAGCTGTTCTCAGCCAGCACTGGTTTCAGAGACTCCCTGACTGTAAGCAATGGATGTGTTTTATCACATCCTAAATCCTTCCTTGGGTTTCAGACCTTGTATGTTATTCTGGCATAAATAATTTTAATTTTTTACATGACCCCGGAGTTTTCTCTTCCCCTTACACTTTGACTTTTCATTCTTTGAATTTCCCACAACAGCTGCATCTTGCATTTTAAGAGGCATTTCTGTTTTTTTAACTTTCCAAACACCCATTGCTTTTATCCCTCAGAGTGCACCTGAGAGGGCTTTGTCTTTTCCAGTATCATCATTGTGATCATTTGATAGATGGATTGCTACATGCAGGGACATTGAATCATCATTCTTTGTTTCTGGTATGTTGACAACTTTGACAGGAAGTTTTTCCAAGGCAATTTCTCTTTCATGCCCATCAGTGATAATTTCAGGTTTGGTTTGGATAATAAGATGTGTTGACGATAAAGCAGTTGCATAAATTCCAGTGTTTCAGCAGAAGATATTTACTCCTCTCAGGAAAATGCACCACCATTTCCTCAAGCTTCCAGCTGTCAGAGGACAAAAACAAGCCAACAGGTGGTTCACAACCATTCTCCAGACAGACCAAAAAGATTTGCAAAGAGACTGTCCTAATTAACAATTAATGGTTAGACTAATTACTTGTTTAAGAAAATCCCCCTAGAGATGTAAGAAGCAGAGGAGCCTCTAGCAAATAGTCTTCTATTTTTATAAGCCACTGATACGTGTTTACCGGGAATTCTTTGCATATGGTTATCTCGTGACTACTCTGCAAGCATCCGGCGCTGGCGTGAGAGACATGCTAGTTGCGCTTGCCAGCGTGAGAGGTAGAATAAGCAGAGGCTTCTGCTAAGCTCTTGCACGTGCTTCTGACTCATTGGATGTCTATGATATTAAATTGACATTTTCTACAAGTGATGTTCAAAATTACATCTCTTTTGTACTTAACAGTTGCCTGAAAGTGCTTAAAGAATTGTACGTGCTCCTGAGTTTGACCCACGGAGGGATTGTTGACAGGATCTGCTCCACATTGCGCCATCTGTGCCCTCAGCCACAGGCAGCTAGGCCAGGCTTCCCAAGAACGCTAATTACTACAGCAGCACTATCCTGAGAATATGGTCACAATTTTGTTCATGATTAAATAAGAAGATTTATTTTTTTAATGCCACAGGCCAATGATTCAAGAGACTCTTGAGGGGAAAAGAAGATAAGTCATATCGAAGACAGATTTCTGGATCTAGTCCCTAAACATTGAAGGGTTAAAAAGAAGGACATCCTACATGGTAAATTCCACAGGACAAGCTACTTAAGTTAATTGAATCAACCTCTAAGAGAAAGCTTGCCTTTTTCCCTTTCATATTTAAAAAAGGATGCAGAGGCCCAAAGAGCAAGGATTTGCCACCTGATAAGACAATAGAGTGCTTCTAGGCAACCTGGGGAGGTGCGTGGTGATAGACAGCTGCTCCAAGACACAGGGACCAGCAGGTTTTCTATAACTGTTTGCTGCAATTTTATAGATAGAGAAAAATTTGATGTTAACAATTATGACACTAAACCTGTAGCCATTTGGTTATGATGGCTAATAAATCTATTAGTTATGCTTGCTCAAGTAGGTGAAATTGAATTTTCCTCGTATCAAAAGTACTTGCTTTGACAAAAGTGGAAAACTGTAATCCTTTGGTCACAGTCTAGAAGCAGACTGAGCCTAGCTCAGAAAATCCTGCTAGAAAACAAATGACGCAGGGGCCTAGGGTTGGTGGGCGAGAGCGCAGGCAAGGAGAGCTGCCTGTACCACTGCGCCTGCCTCCCTGGACAGCACTGGCGGGGAAGGAGCCAGAAGGTTCGGAATCATCAGCCTGACCCACAGAACTCAGCTCCTCCAGTCTTCAGGCTGCCAGTAGAGAAAGAGGTGTCTTCTCAATTATTCAGAGACAAAGAGCTTCTGAGAGGGGCTATAGATACCCTGGTGGCCCCAGCAACCCTCCTGAGTAATGGACAACTTCAGAAAATTGAAAGGACAAGTAATTATATTTTCTCTATTGGTTTGGAGAGCCCAGTCCAGAGGCAAAGCTCCAGCAGAAGAAATGGTGTAAGAGCTGAGCAGGCAAATAAAATTTTTTGGAAGACCAGGAGCCAGGAATAATACCTACCCTCCCTGGGAATTTCTGCCACCAAGAGACGCAGCGATCTGCCACCAAGCCACTTGGGTCCACGTACAGCTCCACACCTTGAAACTGAGGACCTGGGCCAAGTATTTGAGATATCATGCCTCAGAGACTCATCTGTAAAATACCATGCCCCGGAGACTCATCTGTGAGATGAGGTTAATGCAACAGTTACTGCCTAAGTTTGCCAACTGCAGTTATAATTAAATCCAAGGACATGATTTTTTTTAATGTCACTGTCCAGCAATTCAAGAGACTAGATGGATGATCAATAAGTGAACACACATAGAATCCCAGAAAGAGGTACATGGTCAGCTTTGGGAAAGTCTCATAGTTCTCACTCTTCGTCCCACAGCCCCTCCCAAAGTTGACAGAATCACCCCAGAAAGAGGCGGGAGGCCCATCCTGGAGGATGTGGGGAGGCCTGATAGGTGAGCACATCTCTTCTGTCTTTTGTAATCTGAGCTGCTGCGGAGCTGGAAGATGAACAGACAGCCATTAGCAGCAAACTCCATCTTCTCAGATGGAGTTAGCAGCCATCATTCAACATAAACACTTTCCATCTAATTCGCTGTGCGGCTGCGCCACAGGAGAACAAACTCTGCCGGTCCCCGCTTGTGTCTGCCTTGAAAACCAGCGCCCCCCAGGCAGTCATCCCTCCTATGCGCCTCTGCTGGGGATTCATCTCCTCCAGACACTTGATTTCTTGAGCAAATAATGGTTTCCAAAACTAAGGAGAGAAAACACTTAAGTTCTGCTGGTGTTCGTGGTCTTTCTCTCTTACTCCTAATGTGACTGCAACGCCCCTCTCTTTTATAGACTGTCTGATACGCTAGTTGTGGAAATGGTGTCATAAAAGTGAATTGTGGTCGTTAAAAATTGCTTCATGGCAAAGCTAGAAACCACAAATCTCAAGTCACATCGCCTGATGGGAGCGACGCTCCTGGCTTTCTATGAAGCTCGGCTACGTCTTTCTCTGTGTCTAGCTCCTTTTTGTTCTGCTGAGCCCTTTCACCATCAGGAAACACAGTGACTGCATGGGTCACCTCTCTGAGGCTGTGTCCACCTCCCTCTGGGTCTGCATCCGTCCTGACCCACTTCCTTCCAGGCTAGGAAGCGTAACCCTTTGGATAAATTCAGGAGCAAATGCAGGGATGGGTCCAGACCAGCAAATTCATTTCTAGGGTTGAAGGCGTATTGGAAAATAACATTTTCTGACGTGGGTAAGGCCAGTATTAGTGACACATCTCGCTTGTAGAAGACACAGACATGAGGCACTGGTGCCTAGAGCAGAGGAACAGTCAGGTATTCACTGGCTTATTCCTGGGGACATAGGTTTGCACGTAGAAATAGGTGAGTGTATTTATTGCTGGGTGGGTGAGGGGAGGGAGGCTGTGAAAGAACAAGGAAAATAAAAATAAAGATTGGGTGACCTAGAGCACAGGAATGGCAAAAAATGGGATTTATTCCTTTCCTAAAAGCTGTGAAAGAGGCTGTTGGCCATGGAGACAGCATTCTGTGGTGAAGTAGCGAAACGGTTCCTCCATCCAAAATGCAGCTGCAGGGCAGATTATGGATCATTCATATTATGGATGATTTCCAAGTCTTAGTATCACCAAGGGACGTTCCAAAACCTACTGTGTCCAGGGTCCCATCTCTGGCTAATTAATTTATACTCACTAGGGATGCGTCTAATTTAATTACAATAATTTTTTTTTTTCAAACCAAGCATTTTCTGGTGGCTGCAATTCAGAAGCCCTGGTCTAGTGGGTGCCACCTAAGATGTTGAAACCGAGGACACATTTGGGTTCTTGTTTCCATCCCCGAGTCCGGAATGCCTGGCTGAGGTGAGCCACTGAGAGCACCCCTCGGAAACCGCGATTTCTATTTCTTGAAGAAGAGATCACAAGGACTGCCCCTTGCCCACTTCACACCTGTCACTGGAGGGAGGAAGTCACAGCGTGTGAGTCTCGTAGTGAATCGCAAACGGTCATGGAGCAAGCGTGCTGCAGCTATTGACACAGGATGGGAGGCTAGCCCTAGTTACCCGGGCATCAGCCCGTCATCCTCCACTGGGCCGGGGACCTAGCCCACATGCCCAGCAGGCAGCTCCGTGTCCTGCCTGAGCCCCGTCTGCATGTCTTCCTTCCGACTCCATCACTTTCCACCATCTCCTTGACTCGTATTGGGGGTCTTCTGCGTGGGCCTAGATACCCTCGGCAGCGTTCCCTCCTTCTGGAGGTCAAGTTTTCTTCCATAAATGAAGGCATGACTGGCTAGCATCCTCTTGCCCAGTATTTTAGAACCCTGGACTCAAGAGGCTTCTCTGAGTTGTTCCAACCTTCCATTCCACTGCCTGAGCTCTAGAGAAACAGCTGCCTCTGATCTTTAGGTCACAAATCGCATCATATTCCATCTTAAAATTCTCCACTGGAAAGTAGCATGGCAGTAGTCCCTGCGTCACACCGCCCGTCTCCCTCCTTCAGCCTGGAGAGGCAGCCTCCTGGGTTTGGGATGGCGTCCTCACCCAGGGGGATGCCACAGTCCCCACGCAGCCCACACGAGGCCCTGTCCTGCTGTTCTCTTCTGGACACAAACTCTACAGGTGTCCCCTCCAAACCTGCCTGCCCAGCATCCCCGCTAGACAGGAGCTTGTCTGCTGCCTGGCTGACCCAGTGATAGCCGTGGCTACGGACTCACATCTAAGATAGAAAGACAACAGCCACCTGGCGTTTTACCAATTCCTCCCCTTTGCTAGATCCCGTCTATGCCACGTGTCACTCTGAGGACTAACATTAACTGACCACGGACCAGCTACATGTGCTCAGCTCATTAAATCTTTATCCATGGTGCAATTAAGGAGGTATCATTATTACTCAGCCTGTACAGAAGAGGAATCCAAGGCACAGAGAGGTCGGGTAACTTTCCAGAGGTCACACAGTGATCTGCAGAGGAGGGATCCAAGTCCAGGCTATCTTCCCCACTCTGTTACATCATCTCCCTTTCCATGGCTTTGATGAGTTGATCTCATCAATATCCTGAAGTGAATATCCTCCTCTCAACGCCTGAGACTCAAAATGGTAAGTCGAGTGAACTGCCTGGCATGTGGGACTTTCAAATCCACCTGCTTTATGCCACAAGCCTCCTGAAAGGTCTCACTGCCACTCACACCTTTGCATGGCACCTGGACAAGCACAGGGACAGTATTCAGGGTCACATGCCTGGGGGACAGTAAGTGCTGGTACAGGGACCCAGGGTTAGACAGCACCCACAGGTGGCACTCCTGTCTCTATTCTCCTCCCATCCACCTGGTTTCCAGGACCACTTTTGGGTTCTAGGGTCCTCAGGTGCTTCCCTGGCCCTGAATCCTTGCCCTTATTTAGCAGATAGAGTCTAACCAGGTGGTTGGCTTTGTTGTTTCAGCTGTGTGTTAGCCTCTTTCTCATTTATGGAAAAAATCAGACTGGTGTCTGTTGGTGGAGTGACAGAATATTTCTTTTGAATAAATTTACTAAAATTAGGAAAAGAAGACACAAAGTATTTAACAACACAGGTGGAATCTGCACACGGCACTATCCCATAAGTGAGTTCGTGAACATTTGGCGACATGGTGTGGACGGGTTTAGGACCAGGCGTGTCTCACTGATGTCTGAACCTTTGGTACAGATTGCTTCACAGATGATGGTGAGGGCCACCCCTTTATTGTGTCAGCAAATCTGGGACAAACACTGCCCAGTGTCCAACAGGCGCTCAAACCTGAGTCTAAACTATTAATCAACTAACTTGCATTGCTGTGTATTGAAGCACAGTTGTTTTTCCAAATTCACAATTACAAAATGGATAATGTGTTCACAAGGTTATCTTCATACCAACTCCAGGAATTTGGGAAGCGAAGGAAGGTGGAGATCTCTAAGGCAAGTAGCAGATCCCTCCAAACACTTGGCACAGGCTGAGAAGCTGCCACCACACAGAAGCTGTCGTGCCAGAAAGCTCAACCTCCATGTCCCCAGGAAGAGGGCACACGGCACCGCTCCACGGGCACGTCACCATCATGTTGGTACCACATAGGGGAGTGGGTGTGACCCTTATCTCTACAGAGCTGCTGTGAGCTGCCAAGCAGACCTTGGACATGGTGAATTGTTAAACATACATCCAGCAAATTCTCCTTGGAGCATGGGAATCTGGAGCACATTTCATTGACATAAGAGGATTAAAACATCAGGAGCCAGCCCCACCACACCCGACCCCAGGACACGGTGGAGAACAGAAAGGCTCCCTGAGTGCACGGGTAATGAACCATCCAAGTGGAGAACAGTGCACAGGCTGCTGCCTTTCACATAAATTAGGAGTGGGATATAAGATCATATATGCTCCTGTTTATTTTATTAATTTTTGGTGCTGGGGATTGAAACCAAGGGCACTGAACCACTGAACCACCTCCCCAGTCCTTTTTTTATGTTTTTATTTTGAGGCAGGTTCTCACTGTGTTGCTTAGGGCCTTTCTAAGTTTCTGAGGCTGGCCTTGAAGTTGCAATCCTCCTGCCTCCCAAGCTGCTGGGATTACAGGTATGCACCACTGTGCCCAGCTCTCCCATTTATTTTTATTTGCAAAAGGACCATATGTAAATTAACGATTTTATTTCATTTTGAAGTTGATAATTTAAGTCCAGCCTTAAAATCTTCAAGGATTTTTTTTTAAATCCCTTCCTTTCCTCCTCCAGGCCACAGATTACGTTCTTAAACCCTGCAGTGTCAGGATGCAGAATTTACTCTTCTGGACTCGTTAGGATCAAGGAAAATGAAGATGACTCTCTTGGAGTGAGATGGAGCCTGTTCACCCAACAGCGCCACCGCAGGTTTCTCTTCAAAGAGAAAACCTGTCTTCAGTTCAAGAAATGGTTGTGTTTTCTGAGGTGCCTTCTGAATGCGCTTGGCCTGAGGCAGAGCTGCAGCGCAATTCCCAGGGCCCTGGAGACTCAGCCTGGTGTCTCCCTTTCCTGGTCTCCTCCCCAGGCCCTGCAGTCTGCCCCTGAGACTCACACCTGGCCACCAGGAGCATGCCACGCTTTCTTTTGTTTTTTGGTTTCCTATCCCTGTAGGAAAAAAGTACAGCTGAAAACATCCAGGTGGTCTCCGAATACACGGAAGGGCTCTGCAGCCAGGCGTTCCAGGCCGATTGTGGCTCTTGGAGGTGTTCTAAGCTGAAGTTTGAAGGTTGGCTCAGCTTATCTGTCCCAGAAGCTCATAGAACCACAAGAGGTCCTGGAGAACTGGTCACGACCCCATGGCCCACAGTTTTCCAACAAGGACCATCTCATCTTTAGAATCATGGATAAGGAAGGGAATGGTGGAAGAGACCAGCTCTCTACCAGAGTCATGACCCCTCCTCGTGCAGAGTATCCAGCAGGGGCTGAGCTCTGAGTGGCTGCTGGGAGACCTTTGCATGGTCTTCAGATGCTCAACCCCTTTCCCAAGATCCCTGTCTTCAGGGGAGTCTGGGCAGCCAACAGTGACCCCTACCTTGAGGGAGAAGTGCTGGTGGGTGAAGTTCACTGTCAGGCCCACTTTGCTCATCACAAAAGTGGATTCTCAAACCTCTGGGGAGGTGGCAGAACCTTGACAGGCATCCAAGAAAATCTATAAATGCACATAAATGGAGTTATCTAAACCTTGGCCTATTTCTTGTTGTCTTTTCCTTAACATATCTGCTCAGATATCCATGATCAGAAACTTATGTGCCTCACATATCATTCATATTATATTTAAAATTACATAAAAGTTGACCCTAGGATTCTAAAATTTTGCTTGATTCCACACATAAAGACAGTACTTCAAAATATGCAGAAGTCTCAGTCCTTGGGAGGGATTCACATCCTGATAGGCAAAGTGCTAAGAGATGCACAAAAACACGAGTGTAATTATATCTATCTCCTGACTTATGATTTTGTAAAGCAGAAGGGAGAATACAGCACTCTCACTGTGCTCTTCGGCTGCTTCTCTGGGAAAGGCTAAGATGCGAAGTCTAGCAGGTTGAGACTAGACAACACAGGCCCTCTTTGTGAAGTCACATCACTCCATGCAAGAGACACAAAATCAACATCGACTAGGTGCAGAGTTCCCAGACTGCAGGGTGCCCACGCCCTGGTGCACAGGGAAGAAACTTGAATGAGATTAGCTAGTGGCTGAATCGAGGACACACAACACTATCCCTGGGCTGCCGGAGGGGCTCCCCACCCCAGCGGACAGAACCACCACACAGTCCATTTTGCAAGAAGCCCCTGGATGTTCTCTCTCACCGTGATCTACACTTGGAGAACGTCTTCCTTGACACCTGAGGGGAAAGGCCAAAGCACTCAACACGTTAGCTTCACATTTGTGACCTCCCAGCATCTCCACTCTAGCTGGTGACTTATATGCCAGACACCAGAACTGCATTCTGAGTCCCTCCCTGTCACGGGTCCCCCACACCCAGTCACCTCCAGTCCTCTTGAGTTTACTCTAGGTCCCTCTTAGTCAAGCCAGTTTTTGTCTTCAGTCTTGCCAGGTCTGTCTCCAGTCTCCCCACCAGGTCCTACTAAATTAATCAGAAAACTTAGGTAAGATATTAACAGACAGTGAAAGCTCATTCCTCACACACACAAAAAAATGATGTTCAAGTCACAGAAATGTGCTCCCTAGGGGAATACACATACACACTTTGTGGGCATTAGGTGTTTGCAAATTAGGAGACATCACACTTTGTCAAATGGAAATATTTAATCTCTTGATAACGAAAGGAATGCATGTTGAGCACCATCGACATACTATTTATAAAATTGATGATGGAATTAATTTTTAATAAAGGAGAGATTACAGAAAGTGGGGGAAAAAAACCTAGATGGACAGACAAAAAACATTGGAGCAAAATTTAGCAGCTTGTTTCAAAAACCTCATAAACAAACTTATCCTTTTAGCCTAATTCAACATCTAAAAATCAATCCTAAAATTTCCTTTGGAAATGAAGAAAGTCTATGTACAATAAATAGAAGCCACAGGGCAACTTTCAGGGTGCCAGTAATGTGCACAGTAAACTGGAGGGGTGTGCCCACCGGCATATCAAAATTGTGATAATTTATCACGTTATGCCTTTAAAATTCCAGCAGTTTCAAAAAAGCATGTAATAAAAACACATTGACAAAGAAGCGGAGTGCTGCCTAAGGACACAAAAATAGATCTGTGCAAAATGTAGCAATAGGGATATTTATCAAGGCATTGTTTTCAGTGAGAAAAAATAAACTGGAAATCACCTATTGAGAGCTGACGAAAGCCACTAAATAAAATTTTTAAAATAGGCTAACGATCAATAACCTAAGTCATAGAAATATATTCCTGATGTTTCTCTGAGGTCAGGTTCTAGGTGAGGCTTGTTATAAATATGGGCCACTTTATTTTTTTAATGAGCAATGCAGAGTTTTCTCCTCTGAAACCGCCCAACCCTCCAGGTAGTTGGAGCACTCCGTGATTTGCATCCCAGAGGTATTTGCAGGGTAGCCCTTCTCCCATGCGATGCTTCATGGGTTTACTGTTCTAGTTCCCTAGGAGAGTGTCACGAGTAGAGCTTTCTGTCTAGGACATACTCTCCTAGACCCTGGAAGAAGGCAGGTGCTCAGTATCCTGTAAAGCTAAAGGCCCTGGAGCCATTGGGTCCACCTGTGTTCACAGCCTCCACAACATGTAAGACCTTGCCCACCTTACTTCAGGGAACCTCACCTTGAGGCTGGAGGATCCCAAAAGCAAGTCTTTTGTGTCTCGAGTAGAGTGCAGGCTCCAGAGTCCAGCCCCCTCCAGTCAGGTGCTGGGGAGGCAGCCCAGGCATGGTCCAACATGGGAGCGGGAACTATCCTGCCCTGGCTTTGTACCCTAGGCTCTCCAAGAGTGCAGAGCATCTATTCATTCAATAAGAATAAGGAGAGCAGAAAGAAATTTAGGGAGGCTGGGAAGATTTATGGCACAGATAGCACCAATGGTCTCGTGACCTCCATGCACTCCAGATGGAGAGTATTACACATGTGCAGCTTTTTCTGTGTCAATGTTACCCCAATAAAATAGTTTTTAATGAATAAAAACAATTCCTTGGCAATTCAGTCTCTCCTAATAGTACCAGAAGTTACTGTTATGGTTTTAATCAGAATGTCCCCCTAAAATCTCAAGGGTTGGAAGTACGGCCCCTAAGGTGGGGCTTTTAGGCAAAGAGCGGATCATGAGCCCTCTGACCTCATCAGTGGATTTCTGGATTAATCCACTGATAGTTGAATGGACTCCTGGAGGTGGGACCCAGTTCGAGGAGGTAGGTCACTGGGCATGCCCTGGAGGGTCCCTCTCTCTCATCCTCTGCTTCCTGGCTGCCCTGAGCTGCCAGCTTTCCTCTAGCAGGCCCCTCAGCCTGGCCCTGACCACGCCCACCTGCCACGCCCCTCCGCCAGGATGCTCCACCTCCCTGAGGCCCAGAGCAGCGCGGCTGGCTGGCGGTTCACTGAGACTTCTGAAACCATGAGCCAAAATGAATCTCTCCTCCTCCAAGCTGTTCTGGTCAGGTGTTTTGGTCACGGTGATGTAAAGCTGGCTACCACAGCCACCCAGAGAGAACTCAATCCCCTCCCCACAGAGAAGAAATACAGACAAAGGATGGAGGACGGTGGTTCAGCACCACAGCAGCACGGGGGCGTTTCCTCGCTTCCAGAAAATCACCACATCCAGCCTCGTCTGGTCATTTCACATCAGAGGGCTGTCCAGTGGGAGCCGAGGGCCTCCAGCACCCCATGTCCCCGGGCAGCCCCCCGGCTCCCCATCCCTCTCGTTGACTGCTGTTATTTAAAAAGGGAGAAGACAAGTGACCAAGCACCTAAATCACGCGGAGCTGAAAAGGTCACACTAACAGAGCTGGGGGCCGCCTTGCACAGCTCCGGTGAAGGATTTAAAACCTCATTACCGTGCCCAGGATCCTAAAGGGAAAGCGGTAACAGGAATCACAGTAAGAACAGACAACAGAAGAGCCGGGTGGCCGCCTCCTCCACCTCCTGTGCCTGATGCAGCCTGGATCCTCGGCAGAGGGACAGGGGAGGCCCGCCCAGGAGCCTTTCCAGAGCCCTGACCCGAGCGGGCTCTGGAAAGGAGAGCTGGACCAGAGGCCGGGTCGGGGACTGTGAGCCAACGCGGCCTGTGGGTGGCAAAGGTGGGTGTTCACACAATGGCTAAAAGTGAATGTGCCACACGGGTTCTGCACCTTCCTGCCACCTCTCCCCGGGTTTTCACCCTGGCTTCTGCTAGTTTTCCTTTCTACAGCTCAAGTGACACTGTCAGCAGGGCTTTGTTCCAAGAAGGCTCTGATTCTTGTTCTCTAGCACATGTCCCTGTCACCCGGGGACCCCGAATTCTCAGTTCAAGACACTTTCGTCTGAGCTCACCACCGAGATTGGAACCAGTGCTGGAAATCTTCAGACTCTTTATGTATAAGGACAGGGAAAACCTTCTTGTAAGATGTCATGGTGAACATCTTTGACCATGAGAAAGACTAGAGTAGAATCCAGACTCAAAATTCTTGTTCCGCACAGCCGGAGAAGTCACCTTCCCAGGAGGAAACTTAAGCATCATTTAATTCAAAATGTTCCCATTTGGAAAAAGATTTTCATAAGAAAAAAATTACCGTAATTTTATACGATATATCTGTAACACAATTTAGTCTACACAATGTCATTTTTACGTGATTTTTTTTTTCATGACCACTCTCTAGGAATATTTCATGAGCTACTGTCAGGATCAGGGAGCAGGAGGCAAGTTTAAAAAACAAAATGCAGGAAATACTTTAGGTGGAGACAGGTGACATGGATGGGTGGAGTAGCTGTGTCATAAACACAATTAGCCCTCCATGTTCACAGGCCGCCCAGCTACCAACCTCACCCCAAAATATTTGGAGAAAATGCCAAGTGTGTTCGCAACATACTGGAGCTCCTTTCCTTGCTATTGCTCCCTGGGCAGTCCAGTATAATGACAGGCACGCAGCCTGGACACTGTGCTCGGTGTCGTGGGTCATGTAGAGAGCATCTTAAGCTTCAGAGGATGGGCTGAGTTTTTATGCAAATGATACTTGTTTTGCACTCAGGGCTTGATGAGAGCTTTGGTCTCCAGGGGGCTCCAGGGACTCATCCCCATGGACACCAAGGGAGGACTGTGACAAGAATGCCATCCACTGTGGCCAACCCCAGCGAACATTCCTCAGCCAGATCAGTAGCCATCAGTCAGGTGGGCTTGACGATTACCAGTGGGAAGGTCCACAGTGTTTATGAGTTCCCAAATTTTGCAAGAAAAATATGTAGAATTTACTAGTTTTTTTCCAATCTTGGTAAAGAATTAAGCATTTTAAAGGCAAACAAAACACGTCCGGAGCTTCATTAGGCCCCAAGAGCCAACACTTTTGAACCTCCAGCCTGAGGCACCCTGATCACACAATCCTGGCCTCTGTCTGGAAATAGAGAAGTGGTTGCATTTCATTTTAAATGTGTAGAACTTTGTGAACAGATCTTGGTCTCATTCACATCATGTTCTGATCCTCACTAAAACCACTTCCAGTTCCGCAGACTCTGTCAGACATAGGAAGTGTCACCTCAATGACTATTTCTAAGAAGTCCAACTAAGCAGCAAAAGAGAGCTGGCTTGAGAAAAACAGGCTTGAGCAGGAACAAGTGCTGGGATCAACTAGCAATGTCTGCCCTGGGCACATGCAGCTGAGTGGTAACATGTGCTTCTTATCTCTACCGTCTGGAGCATGTACATGAAGTCCACATTCCAGCCTCCCTGTCAAAGTTTCTGCAGAGCTGCTTACACATAGAGCCTCATTCACTGCCACCTCCTTTCCCCCAGTATGCCCTTTACACAGACCCCCTTCCCTGAGTAAATCTGCATGGAGACACCTCTTGCACATTACGCTCTTGTACCTCCAACCTCTCCACGAGTCCCACTGCCTGACCTGCCGTTGCTTGCTCTCATCTGCCTAGTGAACTCCCACTAAATCCAACACCTCCTCCAACATCACCTCCTCTGTGTTTTTTCCTGAATCTTTGGCTTTAATTCTTTTGTGTTCCTTTAGATTCTGTGCCCACATTTACAGGAAAGATTTTCAAACTTGTGTTGCCTCCCCTGATAAGACAGGAGCCATTCCAGGCCACAGATCATGCCTTAACCATCATTGCCTCCAAGAGAATGTGGCCAGGAGCAGATCTTTTGTTGGATGAATGAATGTCGGATGAACAGAGCTTTTGCCTTCTACTACACAAAATTATATCAGCAGCACCTCTTGGGTCACATTTCCCCAAGCATCAGTCACTCTTGGAAAGTTTCACCATTTCTGTCACGTCCACATTTCAAAAAGACTTAAGATTTTTCTAGGAGTCACTAAAAAGAATACAGCCTCACGAGGCACTTTGAAACTGGAAACTCAGAAACCCTCTTGGTGATTTGTCTGATCTGACCTCTCCATCCTTCCAGCCACTGGGCAGGTTCCCTTGCTAAATCTTCACATCCCCAGGCATGGCTGAGCCCATCACTCAAACAATAATACCCACTAGCACTGGCTTCTTGTCCCTCTTAGATTATTTTCTAATGCACCTTCGAAGAAATTTATAAGTGTTCATACAATTTTTAAAACGTTTGTTCTCTATGACCGGAAACCAGTCTACAAAGCTTGAGGGACACGGGCTACACTTGAGGAACAGTCATTTCAGTGATGTGCTTCCTGAAAACTCACAATGTGTTCACTTGCAAAGCTTTTTGGTCCATCCCTGGCTGATACATTGATCAGAAACGAGGCTGTTGACTGGAGGATTTCTATCTTCCAGATGATCAAACGGAAGCCCCAGGAACACAGCAGTTGCTCTTAACTCACGTCCTAAAGGCCCTTAGGTGGACATTGTGGCGCACGTTGCTGTGTCTTAAATGCTTGTCACTCCAGCTCTGCAGGTTTACTCCAACCAGCCCACAGCCTTCGGAAGGCTCCCCGTGTCCTTGACAATGGAATTAGATATTGATTCTCCTCTTTCTTCCAGGGAAGTGTAAGAGAAAATCAGAACAATCATTTTCAACACACGGACACTATGCCTAGTGTTCCCTGACATCAATGAAGCTACCACGGAGAAGCCGGTTGCCCAACTAATCGCCCAGCAGGCAGGGAGGCTGGACAGTTAAAAGTCAGAAGAGGTCTAACAACACACAGGGCAGCGTGTGCCTGGGACACCAGGGGCTGGTCCTCAGTCTGGACTTCATGCCCACAGATTCCAAGAGTCACCACCCAGGGCCACTTCCTTTGCCCAGCAGAACGCATGTCACTGTTCCCAAAGGCCCCCAAGGAAACAACCAGGAAGGGCAGACATTCTGCAACTCCATGGGCTTCCTCAATCCCAACCCTGAGTTCACACCTCAATCCCCAGACTGCTGTCAAGCACCGAAACCTCAATGGCCTTGCTTGATCTCTCCTTATCTCCATATAAGGAGTATAATTAATACGATATGGAAATGCCATCCTCCACACAAGTTGTCACATTTTATCCCATATAATTATGTTGGAGATTCCCAATCCTTAGCCAGTCGGGCACTGTATCCAAGATGGCAGCCAAATCCACATACCAGGGTTAATCCTAGTTAATGCTTTGAAGAAGCTCTTTTAAATCAGTTTTACTATTTTCTACTTGACAAACTGTTAATGCATTTACTATGAATGTGCACATTTTATAGGATTGCTTTATAGTTTCCACATATAGATATATGCATAATAGTTGATATATAGACTATAAATATATCAACTTTATATAGATATATACACATACATATCTGTGTATGTATGTAACTAAAAGCAATTATAAAATATGTGAATGTATATAAAATATATGTAATACATTCATATAAAATATATGAATATATATATAAATAATATCCATGTTTTACAATTTAAAAAGCTTATCTTGGAGCCTTCTAAATTAAATCTCACATCACTTGAAAGAACATTGGATTATCTCATTTAACTATGATAGATGTTTGAGACTTATGGTATTTATTTCCTCTCATCTTCAAATTCACCCTTTGTCACCTGCATTGAAAAAGTGGATATGGGCTCCTTTCAATGATTTTCCAATACTAAACTTCGTCAATAGAGGGCACTAGAAAGAGAGGCAATCCACTCCCTGATTCAGTTTCTTACCTGCAGACTCCTGGGTCTCTGAGCCCAGCTCCTGGGGAGCCTGCAGTTTCTCCAGCCCCCAGCCCACTTCAGGGTGGGCAGCTTCTGCAGCCCCAGCATTTTATGTCACATGGTGGCCAGTAATATCTGACAGCTGCAGCTTCTCCCGCTAAACTCTGTGGAGTCGCTAAACTCTGTGGGGTTGTTTGCAGTGGAGTGGCCTTAAAGGAACCAAGAGCAGGTTTCTCTGGCACTGGAGAGGGTAGATTTCCAGCAATCCTCTGATGGTGGGTTCTGGGTCACCATATTACTGTGACTTTTCTGTCATCTACTGGGTTAGAGCCACTCCCTCTACAGCAAGGACAGGGTGCAAGCACACGGCCGTCTGTCCTACCCTGGGGTCACTGGCTGCTCCTTACATCTGCTGATCTTATATTTTGTGAAGCTTTCCTTAGTAACTAA
Organism: Geosciurus inauris; assembly: GCA_004024805.1. Lineage (NCBI taxonomy): Eukaryota > Metazoa > Chordata > Mammalia > Rodentia > Sciuridae > Geosciurus > Geosciurus inauris. The sequence goes on along the minus strand of PVHX01006294.1, from coordinate 20,838 downwards.
ATGCTCATTACTCCAATCCCCTGTTGCATCTAATAATCCTACTGAAATTTCCCTGTTTAAACTGCCTTCTGTGATTGTGCTCTCCTGATGGGACCCTGGCACACAAAAGCAGAAACAATTACCTAGAAGCCTGGCTGTGGCAGGAGGAGTAGGTGGGGCCAGGTCCTTCAGCCAGAGATGCCCAGTGTCCATCCCTAGGGCTGTGGAAGGCCCCCTGGTGTTCCCACAGGAATCCACCCCTCCCATGCACCCTATGGGTGTCTGTAAGCCAACTCCAGATTCAGTGTAGAAATCAAGTGACCTTCCTTCTCCTGAGCACAGTGATGGGTGCCGAGACAGCCCGGAGGGGAAACGTGCACAGCTGAGACTTGTGTGGGCTGAGCTGAGCTGAGCCTCTGGGTACCAGAGGAGCCGTTTAGGGCACCCCTGAAGGAGAAGAGTAGCAGGCCTCCCTCTGCGAGGGAACATGCAAGAAGCTAAACCCCAGGGCCTGCCTGCACCCCACTGCTCTACGACTCTGTGGAAAGGTGATCAGCACAGGTCTGTGGTCTGTGCCCCAGGCAACAGCTTCTGAGTCTTATAGAGCAGGGATGGTGGGTGAGCAGATGCTGAGCACTGGTGAGGAGAGAGTCTCTAGCACCCTTCCTCCCAGGAGGCCACCTGGGAGGAGGGTGGATGTGCTCAGTCACAACAGAAGTGTCAAGTCAGGAGGGCAGCCACAACAGAGCCTGCAGTGCCTGGCCAGGCCCACGGCTGCCACAGGAAGGCAGCTTTCCCCATGGGTCCAGGCAGGGAGAGCTCCAAAGTCACCTGTGGTCAGTCCAGAAAGGAAGCATGTGGGCTCTTGGCCAGGAGCCAGACTGCAGAGGTGTCTCCAAGGGCATTCAGAAAGGGAGCTTCCTCTGCACCCTTCCAGTGGGGAAGACTGTGGAGATGTCCCTCTGGACCTGTCCTGAGTCCTGGGATCCTGGCTTGCAGCAAGCTGCGCAAGTCGGAGGGAAGAAAAGAGCCATTCCTGCAGGCGAAGTGCCTTATCCGAAGATTCAGTCCTGACGGAACCCACCTCGTTGCACTAGTTGGAGAATCTTCAGTTAACTCATTTAATAATTGCATTTATTATTTAAGCCATTTGACTAAAGTATTATAATTACCTGCATCTGAAATTCACATGGGCAATACCATCTCATTCCTTTGTAAAACAAACTTGGAGCTAAAATAAAATAACGACCAAAACACACATAGACGCACACCTGTCTTAGTTGATGCAGGCTGCTATAATAAAATACTGTTAAATGAGTGGCATATGAACAACAAAAATCTCTCACTCTTCTGGAAGCTGGGAAACTGAAGATGAAGGTACAGACAGATTGAGAATCTGGTGAGGATGCTTCCTGGATCCTACATGATATGTTTGATATGTTCATGCTGGTCACGTGGCAGAAGGAAGCTCTCTGGGGCCTTTTCATGGGGCCACTAACCCATACATGAGGATTCCACCCTCATGAGCTTAGTCACCTCCAAAAGGTGACTAAGAGGCCCCACCTCTAAGACCACCACCTTGGTGATTAGGTTTCAACATAAAGATACTGGGGAACAAAACAACCTAGGGAACTGGTTAGCATCTTTTATCTTCAAATATATGAGATGCTCCTTTATTTGGTAAAAAGGTCCACAATGACTTTACAAGACTACAAAAATTTCTCTGCAAACTTATTGATCATGAAGCTGTTTATAAATACATAATCAACATACTGTAGGAAAGCGCAGAAGGCACCATATTGGATTGTTTCTGACAATAAGCAACTTCTCCCAAAGTTCTAGCATTAGAACTATCATTAGAGATGTTAGAACATTTCTCCTAAAGTTCTAACATTAGAGTTCTAACATTAGAGTTCTCCTGACTCTAACACGGACTTTGAACTAGTCTTGAATTTTAGGAGAACTTAACGCCCTGTATCTCTGACTCTTCCCTAGGGAAAATGCTTCTCCCTTCTCCAATCATATGGATTTATTGGGCTGCCAATAACAAAGTTCTATCAACTGGTCAAAGGCACCTGGGCAGGTGTTCAACTCAAAAAGAGCAGAGTTGTGATGAAATGGGGAAAAGAGCATTTCACCTACCCTGGTTGTCGTCTGGGACAACCTTACGGTTTTGATTTGAGATGTCTTCCCAAAACTCATGTGTTGAACACACAGCAAGATTCAGAGGTAAAAATGTTGGACCACGAGGGCTGTCACCTCATCAGTGGATTAATCCATTTGATGGGTTAATACTTTGAATGGGCTACAGGGTGGTAACTGAAGCAGGTAGGGGCTGGCTGGAGGAAGTGTGTCACTCAGACTGGGAGCGTGGCCTCTGGGGCTACATTTTTCCCTATCCCCTTACTGTCTGCCTATTTCCTGGCTGCCGTGAGCTGAGTAGCCTCCTCTACCATGTCCCTCCACCATGGTGTCCTGCCTCACCTCAGGCCCAGAGCAAGGTAGCTGGCTGAACGTGAACTCAGACCTCTAAAACCATGAGCCCAAATAGGCTTTTTCTCCTCTAAGTTGTCCTTGTCACGTCTTTGGGTCACAGCAGCACAAAACTGACTAATCTACCAAGCATTTATGTGCACACAGCTCCATGGACACACAGCTACTCACACACCATCTTTCTGGATTGAATGAGCAATTTAATTCTTTCTCCTTTGCCAATGCTAGTTGAATTTCCAATCTATACAACAACAACAACAAAATCTTGTCTCCCCCTTCTTTCTTTTTATTCAGAAATCAGCTACTTGCATACTTTATTTTCTGATAAATTCCTGTAGCAATGATTTCTCTAGAATTGGTTCAAAATCTCCATGTCCCCTGTTGCCCACAGGGCAATTTTCCTAGTCACTGCATCTTCCTAGGCCACCCAACCTCCTTCCCTCCAGGTGCAGGTCAGAGTCCGCGGCATTCGAGACGACATCGTCCTCTGGCTTACCTGTGTTCCATGTCTTGACTCTCAAGGACGGGGAACTGGGAACACAAAGCCATCTATGCAGGCAGGGTCTGCTTATGTGAGCCCCGGTCTGTTTGGCTCCATCCCTGCCTAGCAGAGAAGTTGCCCCGGGGAAACGAAACACTCACAAAATCAAACCAGCAGCCCCCTCTCCTGGAGCAGTCTGCTTGTCCTGAACCCCGCCTCTTGCAATTGACTTTGGGAAGGAATGGATTCCCCTGTGCCTGCTTATGTGGGAGGAAGATGGTTTAGGATGATGTTGCCACTTAGTCCCCCGAAACCACACTTGTCCGTTTGCCTCTAGGTCATACCCTGAGGCCACACACCTCAGCTGAGCTCTCTCCTCTCCCTGCTGTGGGGAAGAAACTTTGAACAGAAAGTGTATTGACACCAAAGGGCATCCTGCTTCCTGGAGTGGATGTCAGATGCTCTCCCCACAGCCGTCCACTCATCCACTCAGCTCTGTTCTTTCAGCTCCGTCTTTACAGCTCAATCTTAGCACCACAGGGCCCATTAGACCTGACTGGCGGATATAACTCTATTAAGGATTCATGTTTTATTCAGGCTAGAAATGTGGGCTATTGATTTAACTTAAGTAGCACATCATTCGATTAGAGACGATGTTTACTTGTCTCTAATTTGCAGCTGTGTGTGTAACAGGCCTTGTGCACCGGAGTGCTACAGATTGGTGCAAATCACAGATTTTTCTGTGAACCGTGAGCAAGGCCGAACGGCCTTGGTTTTCCACGGACTCAGCCTGAGAGGTTCCCCTCTTTAGCAGGGAAAGAACACGAGGGGTTTTGTTTTGTTTTGCCTATATGCTTCCATCTCAGCAAAACAGTCAAATCCGAGAAAAGGTAGAGGATTGGGAACATTTAAGCAACTCAACCTTAATAAAGAAACAGACAGATCGCCACGGGGACCACATGTTTGAGTGTATGACAGGGCCCTTGTTCTCTGCTACAGGAGAGAGTGGGAGGGTTGGTGGGATCCTCCTCTGTGCCTGTTGCTGTGCCTGTGATATGCCAGGGTAATGGCCTCTCCCCACTACACGCAGCCATCTGTGCATGGGTGGTGAGATGAGTCCTCCTGGGAGCTCTGAATGTGATTCAGCATCCCAGGATCCCTAGAAACTGAACCAGCAGCTGCCACAGCTCAGCACACTGAAGGCAGAGCTGCTAAGGGGTTTGCTGATCACGTGTAGCACCCAAGGGGCAAAGCTCCTGACACCTGGCCTGCTGTCCATCCCACCCTCTGTCTAGGAAGAAAATGCAGCCATGAAAAAGCAGTGTGTAACTACAATTACAATGACCAGCACTTAGTAATGGCTTGCCATATTCTAGGCCCTGTCATAGGGGTTTATATATGCTACCTGGTTTTCACTATCTCGTTATATAGTCAGAAAACTTCCTGTACAGACCCAACGTGCTGGATCTGAGGTCCATCTGTCCCAGTAGGGGAGCTGGGAAAAGCATAGGGGAACCAGGGATTGCAGACCTGCAGGTTTTCTGAGCATTGTTATCACCAACCCGCAGGCTGTCGATAAGCAGTGTAGGAAATACACACACCCCACAGGTGAGTTTTGAGAAAGCTCAGCAAATGGATATCTCATATGTGTTTACACAAATGGACTCCAAAGAAATGAGATCAAGACTGTGACCTACATATTCACTGAATGATGCACTCAAAGGAGTAACATTTGATTGACAGGGTTCTCTCCTTATCTGTGATTTCACTTTGTGCAGTTTCAGTTACCCTTGGTCAATTGTAGTCTGAAAATTCTAAATGGAAAATTCCAGAGATATTAAATTCTCAAATCTTCAATTGTGCGATATTTTGAACAATTATGTGTGTCCCATCAAGTCCCTCCTGAGATGTGAATAATCCCTTTGTCCACTGTATCCACGCTATACAAGGTACCTGCCCATTAGTCTAGGGTATTAGAGCTACTGCAGAAATGTAACCATCCTTCTGTTCAAGTAACCCACCCTTATTTGCCGTAATAATGACCCCCAAAATGCAAGAATTGTGATGTTAGTAATTGAGATAAGCTAACGGGAAGCTGCAAAGTCCTTCCTTTAAGTAAAAAATTACATTAGTTAAGATAATAGAAGGGAAATCAGTAGACAAGAGCAAGCAGATCAGGGAGAGGAAGGAGGGAAGAGAAAGGGAAGCCCTGAGGAATGAGATGGACCAGTTATGTTATGTACATGTACAAACATGGCACAATGAGCCCACCATCACATAAAATTATAATGCACCCACAAAAATAGAAAGAAAAAAAGGAAGAGGAATTTCATCACAGATATGCATATATAGGAAAGAACTTAGTACACACACCATACTGTACTGTCCTGAGTTGCAGGTACCCACGAGGGGCCCAGGAACACAGCCCCAATGGATGTGGGAGGAAGTGTGTTTGTCATTCTGGGTTTGGTAACATTTTCACTGGGAAATTAGAATTGGAAGCCCGTGGTTTAATAAGAATGGCAGTTGACAGGCTGAAGCCTACAAAGTTGGTTTTTGCTGGACGATGCTTGGGCTCCATTGTTTTAACTTGAAAAAATAAAATCTCATGGGACTTGCAACAGTTGGCTTTAGAAATAATAACATAAAGACACTTTAGTAGTTAATTTATTTATCTGAGATGGGTGCTCTTGAAGGAGGTTAATACAATATTTCAAAGAAGCAGAGAATTTAAAGCAGCTCACTGGAATCTGTGTTATTTTCTTATCACTGTAGCTTTGTCCATAAGTAGTGGGGCTTTTTCAATTGCAAATTAAATCCAAACAGCAGTTTAGAAGATGTAATTAGGAAAGAAAGAAGAAAGGGTAGAAATAGAATAGAGCAATCTTTTCTGCTGGTGGCCTGCTCACTTGAAAATAGAACTGAAAGAATTTCCTCCCTGTTTGATGAGCGCACTTTATGATCGGATGGTGTCTCACTCAGCTCTGATTTACATTTCCTCCAGCTTTCAAAGCCAGGAAAACCTTCTGAGCTCCCACATTACCTTAGTGACAGGCATCAATAAAAAGCCAGGAAATCACTAAGTTCCCTGCATACTTTTTCCGAGTAGCGTGACTTAATCAGTAGAGTTCTCTCGTCTCTGCCCCTATTGATGCAAGTATATTTGGGCTAAAAAAGGATTTTAGGTTGTTCCTTTTAGTGTTTCTTAGTAGACTCCTTAATTCCTAATATAAACAGATTTATATTCGGCCCTTTGCAATGTGTTAGCAAAAAAGAGGACACGTCTTCACCTCTGACAGGCGATAACTTTTTAAACTTTAGGGTCTTGCTTAAAACAAGTCACATCCAATGGATAATTGAGAGCAGGAAAAAATAAATAAAAAATCAAAGTGTCCCTGAAATAGCCAGCCTCACTGTTCACGCGGTCTGTGCCCAGTGGGAAATCGAGCACTCTGTTCACGGGGCAGAGAGAGCGCAGGTTCCAGAGTTCAAACCTCAGCCCTGCCTCCCACCTCCTACCTACCAGGGACAAATCCCTTCCCTGTACCTCCATTTCCCCAATTGTGAAATGGGGTCACAACAGGATTCCCCAGGAGGTATCGTGTGAAGACGCAGCACGTGGAGGCATGTGAAGCTTCGCAGGTGGGGCCTGGCACGTTGGCACCCACGGGCCCAATCCATGCGTTTCAGCACTTGGCACGTGAGCACAAAGGCTGGCCTGCAGCTCACCAGGCTCAGAGCATCACACGAGGTCCCTCAGAGAGGGTTCGCAGAGCCAGCACCAGAGCTAGATTCAGCCTAACTCCAAACCTCGCCCTCTTCCCGTGTCTAAGGGGTCACTTTCCTGGGACAAACATTCTTCCCCCAGGTATAACATTGGACTCTTCAGGATCAGGGACCTCATCTGCACCTGGACCTGATGTAGATCCCAACATCCTGGCTTTGAATTGATGCTATGAAAGGATGGGGTTTCCAGGAGATCTGGGGAAAGGGTAAGCATAATTGATGAATGGATGGAATATCCACGCTCTGTGGAGGGCCCAGGAGTGTGGGGCGGATTTACCACCAGCTGACCAGAAGAAGAATATGTCAGAAAGTGCAGCACCTTTGAAATTAGGACATAAAGTCATGCAACTCTCTAGCTAACTCTCTCCCCCCACCTCCCTTACTTTGGGGAACGCCAGCTCCCATGTCGTGTCCACTCCCAAGTGGCCCTGTAGAGGCCCATTGGTGAGAAGCTGTGGCCTGCTGGTGTCATGAACTTACCTCTGGGGTGAGCCCCCATGGGAAGTGGATTTTCTGGCCCCAGACAAGCTGTGACGGCCACAGCCTTCACGAGCATCTTAACGGCAACCTCGTGAGCTGTCCGAGCCAGGGGCACGCTGTGGAACCTTCCTCCAGTTCCTGACTCAGGGAAACTCTCTTTTCATAAATGCTTATTTTTCAAAGTTGCTCCATTGCAGGTGATTTGTTATGCGGCCACAGGTGACTAAAACGTTTAGATCCTCAGGAGATATTCGGTGTCATCCGAGCTCCTTGGGGCTTGCAGTGGTGGCCTCCGAGTGATAGGCTTTCTATGAATATTTAGGGACCGATCGCGTTCTTCCTAAAAGAACATGGGGACCCTCCTGGGAAGCGTCATGGGTAGCTGCCAGCTTTCCCTTGTCTCTCGTTTTCTCAGTTCTCCCGAGAATGAGGAGCACTGGCGTATCCCCTTTATGTTCTCAGTGCTTCTGGCTCAGAAATGGGCCCTAGACCCACTGTTCACTCAGGGGTCCTTGTGGAAGGGAGCGGAGGCAATAGGATCCCTGAGCCTCCTGGGCCACGCCACACTGAAAGAGGCTGCCTGAGAATACAGAGGACACCTGGGGCTCAGGTCTGAGAAATGCTTCAATAAACTTCAAACACCCTTCTCAGGTACCTGCTGCTCTATTTGGCCTTTGAGATTTTTATCACTCGTAAACAAGGAAGTCTAGAGAGGCACGTTAGACCAGCCTGACCTCACCACCTACTCCACCTGTCCACATCTTCTCTACCTGGATCTTCAAAGCTGCATTTGGCTTGGTCAGTGTGACTCGGTGTCTTCTCCAGAGGACCTCCTTCAGGAAACACACCAGCTTCCATCTCTCCCTCTCTTCCAGGCCGACCCTTTAGGAGGTCTTGGCTTCCACAGTGGCTTCACTTAAACTCAGGCTGTGCTGATGCTGTTTCAAAGCCAGTGTTTTTCTCTTCTAAGCAAGCAGCAAGACAGCTTTAAATTTTCATGTCACAGTTCATCCGTCAGGAGACACATGGCCCTGAGCACTCGTAGCCAGGTTCAGAAAGGAAGTGCTTCCCAGGGGCAGGAAAGACTTAAACACACTAGCATCCTTTATTAGCTCGTTAGCATCTCATTATTGCCTGCTCTAGCTTCAGCCAGAAATGTGGACATTTAATTACTGCAGAGAGAAGTCGGTGGGCACTCCCTCCAGGCTAGCATGGCTTTATTTATATTTCTTTTTCAAGAAAGAAACATACCGGCTAATGATGTATAACGAGCCTCTGGGCCCTGGAAGACACAATTTATGGACAAACAATGGAATTACTCACCCATAAAACCATCAATCCATCCCTCCATCAGAAAGAGAGGCGTGAATAGATCAACCATCTGGAAATCAGTCCGGTCACATCTCCTCTGAAGGAAGGCCTTCAAAGAAACTCAGCAAAGAGAAGGAACCTGATCCCAGGGGATGTGGATGGAAACAGTCGCCTGCAGTAGACCTTGAGCAAGCTCCTTATGGGCGGGCTGCCACCTCCCAAGTGAAGCAGTAGCATGGACGCTCGTCACTGCTCATGAAACCCAGTGTCACTTCCTGCACAGCCTCCAAAATGACCGAGCAGTGGGACACCAAGGGAAGAGTGGGGCTCAGAGCCCTCTGCTGGGTGGGCATCCTCCTCCGCCGCCCACTGGAGGGGTGAGCTTGCAGCTCTTCACCCTCTTTGCTCCTCTAATTCCTCTTCTATAAAATTGAGGTAATGGCATCCCATATCTAAGGTTTGTACAGGCACAGACCAGCCCATATGGCTAATCTACTTAAACTACCAATAGCCATTCTCTCTATTATAAACCATTAGGGGCAGAAGCCACAGGCGGTCCATTTTTGTGTCCCACTTTCTAACTTTATTAGCATTGCCCTGTACAAAAGTCCATGTTTAGAAAATACATGGGTTAAAAAAAATACATTCCATGAGAACAGAAAAGAACATAGATGCTAGTGTCCAAGTACTCAAGTCTAAGTCTCCCCTTCAACAGCAGAGGGTCCCTGTCTGATTACCTCCAGGGTAAGGGAATCTAGGGAGAGGTCCCGGAAAACACCAAGCATGGGCGCACTCCGAAGCGGCGCGTATCCCACCAGGAGACTTGCCCACCCTCCTTCCTTTCTCCTCCCTCTCTCTTCACTTCCCCTTCTCAGGTCTGTGCCCACTGCACCCCTGCAGTATTCCAGGTGCTCCACTAAGCCACGGGAAAGCCATTGTCTAATGACACAATCGGAGGGTCCAGGCAATTGTCAATCATGTGTACACCCAGAGGGGCATAGACATGCTTATTTATACTAAAAGAGTGAGAAAAAGACAAAACCTTTCTGGAATGCCTTGATACCTCTTTCAAACTAGACTTTGACCTATCAGGACTCAGAGAATTTAGCAATGACCAAATTCCAGGAGGAAAAAAAACTAATTAATTCTTGGATTTGGAACTTATATTCTTAAATATTAAGTTAAAGAATTTCAAAGGGTCATTTTTATCGTTGAAAATGTTTGCTTTATACTCTCTGATTTAGAAATAGACGTTACATAAGGTAAATCCCCCAGACCCTTACCATCTCCATATTCCACACAGGCGAAACAAGGCAAGGAGGGTGTTTTAGGCCACTTGTGAGACCCTGTGACCAAAGGACCCAACAAGAACAACGTAGAAGAGGAGACATTAATCTTGACTCATGGTTCCAGAGGTTCAGTCTATGGTCAGCTGACTTCATTGCTCTGGGCCCAAGCTGAGGCGGGACAATGGGATGTGAAAGAATTGCTGAGGAAAGCAGCTCAGAACATGGCATCCAGGAAGGAGAGGGAGCTCTGCTCACCAAGGACAAAATTTACATACCCAAGGCAAGTTCCCAGTGACCTATCCCACCCAGCCACCCCCTACCCACCCACGTAATCCCCCGCAATCCACATCTGTGGGTTAATCCGCTGATTAGCTGAGGCTCTCCTGACTTAGTCATTCCACTTCTGAATATCCTTGTGTTATCTCACACATGAGCTTTTGGGGTCCACTTCATATTTAAACTGTAATGGAGTGTTGCCATAATTCTCCCACAGACACACTGTTAACAGCTAAAAATTGATGCAGCCACATTTGGACTCATGGCTGAAAAGCTTGGCACTCATTCTGAAATCTTTCTTCATGGGAGCTATGGTTTCCACTTTAGAGGTTAAGGAACAAGGAACAAATCCATTCATTGACCCACGCAGTGGCCCTTTCAGTACTTCAAGCCGCCATCCACGCCCCCAGCCCTCACATCCAGCCTGGGCCCTCTCTCTATCTCATCCCGCGGCTGAGCCCTTGCATTTTCTTCAGTTGTTCCTTCTGTAATGTGATTTCAAGGGCCCTCAGCACCCTGAACATCCATTCCTGGCAGAACGTGTTCCAGTTACAGGTGTCACTCCTTGGGCTCGCGTATGACAGAAATCAGGGACACTGTGACAGAGTCAGGTCCATCATTTGTTGCCTGATTTCCATAGAGACCAGCAGACATGGATTTTCCACTTCTCAAGTGAACTCTGGTAGAAAGCAGTGGCAAGTGGGGCAGATCCAGCACATGCCCGGCACACGGGAGAGGAGGCATCCGACTGGAGAGCCCAGAACGCATGCAACAGTCAGTAGCCGCTCAGGCCCAGGTGATGTTCCCAAGCAGGAGCCTGGCTCTCTCTCCAAGAGAAAGAGAAACCCAATTTCCTGTTGGAAATGATACATTTAAAAATATTTTATGCCAGCATCTTATTTAATTTTGACATTCAGTTCCCAATGTCAAGTTAATTTAAAGCATTGGCCAACATGACCTTCTATCAAACTGCTAGCTGTATTTTGACATCTTTCTGGAAAACAGGCACCACTGCGTGCAGCTGAGTGTTCCATGAGCCCTGTGGGAGATCTCCCTAAACAATGGACATATGCCTCCCTAAACAATGGATAGGTTCTTTGGGGAGTGTACCCCAAAGACTTGTGTGTTGAAGGCTTGGTCCATAAAGCAGCCATGTGCAGAAGTTGGAGAAGCGAGTGGACCATAAGAACCCTGACCTCATTGGTAGATTGGCGATGTGATGTATTTGGAGGTAGGACCTTGTTGAAGGAGTAGGTCCTTAGGGGTGTTCTTGGGCACTGGATCTTGCCCCTGGCCAGCCTCTCTCTCCCTGTGCTTCCTGGCTACTGTGAATGAAGCAGCTTTGTTCTGCCACACCCTTTCACCACGATGTGTCTGCCTTGGAGCCGACTCACCCTGGACTGAAACTTCTAGAAGAGTAAGCCAAAATCGATCTTCCTTCCAAGATGGCCAAGTCACTTCACATAGACACACTGTTAACTTGGGTTTCCTAGGCCTTTCCTTTGTAAATGGGATTTGTGTATTTACTTGCCTATTTACTTGTTTATTCATATGTATGATTGCATCTCTTATTTGTTTCAAACTAAATACAGAACTTTGCACTTATTTCTTCTGTCTTATTGTGTAAGCTCCAACATTCCAGCCTATTCGCTCATCTTCCGCCTCTAGAAGCCACATGTAAAACACCTGTCCCATTCTGTCCCCCACAGAGCAAACCCCAGACACAAAGAAGGGGGCGGGTTTCATGACTGGATTATCCTAGTTCAAAGTTTCCTCCCAGTCACACTTCTCAAGTAAGTGAGGGTTCCCTGACACCCAGGTTTCCTGATGTGATCTATACTACGAGGGGCCCTGTGACAGTTTTGACCATCCCTGCACCTCCCTCTCTGTGGATCACATGCTTTCTGCACCCCTGTGGCTGAGCAGAGCCTTCCCAGGCTGTGGTCTGTGTCAGGCACTCATTAGAGTTTTGCACCTTTGGAGATCAAGGTGATACTGCCGGTGGTGAAGACTGAGAACAACCGTGCAGAGAACCACTCATCTCAGGCTGTCAGAACGTACTCTGTTAATGTGGAGACTTAACTGTGCTGTTGGGGATGGCCCTCGCTTGACACAGGTTCCTGGGCTGGCTATGGAGCCGGGCTCTTCCCAGGAAAGGGTTAGAACAGCTATAAGCATGGCGAGCTGGGCTCCACCTATACCTGACCACCACTGTCTGGGAGGAAGGCTCCACCTTCACTCACAAGAATAGCCAGGGCGCACGTAACTACCATCTCCCCGAGTGATCTAGCTTTGGAGCTGGGCCCAGGAGAGCTTCTGTGAATTTCTATGATGAATTGTGCCCCTCCATGAGTGTGCACCTGCCTCTGTGCAGTGACTTCTCCAGGACAGGTGATGGGTAAGTCCAGCCCGCTGGGCTCCATCCAGGAGTATAGAAGGGGAACAAAAGGCACAGGGAGCTGTAGAGGTGAGCAGCTCCTTTGGGTACTGTGGCTGGAGAACACAGGTGCTGTCTCTCTGGAACCACTGTGCCGTCGGTCACTGGTACCCATGACGTGGGAGTGACAAACGATGTCTGTGGTCAAAGATAGCCATGGCAAGCCATCCTCACTGGTGATGGTTTCTTTGCAAATGAGCTTCCAAATTTTGGTTCCAATCTTCTGAAGAGTGAATACTTAAGAAATTTGGATTAATTCAATCAAACTCTGCCCAAAGAATATATGGATTTCAAGTAGGTTAACCTGAGTTAGGAAATAAAACACAGGAGACCCAATTAAAGGTGACTTTCAGATAAATAATATTTTTTTTAGCATAAGTACATCTCATGAGGCATTTGTAATGAAAAAGAAAATAAAAAATAACAACACACACCAGCACCAACAACAAACAACGTTGCTTCTTGAAATTCAAACTTGACCGGCCCCAGGTATCCTGTGCTTTTCCTAGCAATCCGAGTTGCAAGGAAGGTGCCTCCACACTGTGACATCATGCAGGTCACATGTAAACGCTCCTTTGGTTCTTGGCAAAATTTAATTTGCCAAGGCCAGAAAACAGGCCATATCTAATTGGGTTTTCTCTAAAAATGTTCATTTTTATAGTTAGCTTTCACAAAAATCATCATTTCTCTTTTACCAAAGCCATCTCTGGTTTATGATTATAGTTAAAAATCTTCACCCTGAACAGCACGCTAAAACAAGAGGGAAGTCCCTCCTCCCAGCCTCGTCTAGCGGAGGAAACCTGGACTTCAGCTTCTAACTTCAAGTCCCTGTGACTGACACAGACCTCTCTGCTCGGCCCCTGTGCAGGGGCTTGGGAAACAGCTGTGATGAAGGAACTCAGCCCAATCACTCTTCTTTTCCTAAAATGAATTAATAATTGCACACTTGGGATTCTCTGAACAACTTAGAGGAGGATGCTCAGACTCAGCATTGTCTCACAAATCTCTGAAGAGCTCTAGTACAAAGCACAGCTCAAATCAGTGTGTTAAACACACAGAACTAGAGGACTTCAAGCCCCGTAGCCTCCTGCAGAGGGTGACAGAGGGGGACCATCCTGCTGAACTTACAAACTCAAATAGAATTAGAGAAAATATCAAAAATCAAAACAAATAACAGAAAAGATGCCCTTTAGAAGGTTTTCCCAACTGTGCAATTTGTAACACTAGAAATAAGGTAATTTTAGTTGGCATATAGATGAATTTTATTTTTAAAAACGTTAACATTTTAATGGATAAGAAGAAATGTAATATACAAAAAACTCTTGATTTCCTGGATCATAGACATTGAATGTAAAATCTATAACAGAACCGAGTGAACTTGTTATTTGTTTAATTCCGAAAGATGAATTAAAGACAATAAATACACAAAAGCACAACTTTTATGTTCTTTTTGCAAAGAATGCCAAAGGCATGTGTACATGCACTTTAGAAAATGCCCCATGAGTGAATTATTTTTGTTGAAGATCAGGAGCAAGATGCCTCTTCTAAGGAGAGAGAATTGGCATTACCGCCCAGTCCCCTGCTGCTCCAGGTGACCCTGCTCTGCCGTGGCCTCCTTGGGGAGGTGGGTCAGGCCTGCAGCCCTTTGCAGCATTGAATGCTCAGACAGGACATGGCCTGCAACACGTAAAAGCATCAATAAAGTCTCCAAATGGTCAGACCACTGGTCCCCGACAGCTTTCAGACAGAAATTCTGTCTGTCTTGGTGGGCTTTATGCCTACTCGGCCCTGTGTTACAAAATCTTAAAGTTTCACACACACCCCAAGAGAATCCCACAGGCCCAGCCATATCTTCTCTGGCTCTTTCCTTGTGCTAAAGGCTGAGGGAGGCAGATGAGGAAGCCCATACTCCTGGAGCTGGGCCTCTGGTATGCCAGAAGTCACTCTGCCACTAACACACACCCCTCTCTCAAAAGGAGTCTTGAAGGAGAGTGACTTTATGTTGCAAATATTAACAGAGTCTGGCCAAACTTGTGCTTTTATTATATATTTCCTTTCAACTGAGACTGTGACCCGAAGCTTCTCCACGCTATTTCCACCTGCCTCTTGGCCTCTTCCACTCAAACCTCCCCCAAATCCCCCAGAACAGCTCCTACACACCTTGGGCACAGACAGTCGTTTCTCCAAACTGGTTTTCCATCTAAATCAAGTGTTGTGACTGAGGTCGCCAGAGGCTTGTCCTACATCGACAGATGAGTTGTTCAGGCAGCTCCGTATTTACACCAGTCTGAGTGTTATGCTATCAAACACGTTTATGTACATTTATGGAGACCAATTGCCACCAAGCCTTCTGGTCCGTCAGAGTGGGACCAGATGTATCTGATTCTCCAAGGCCCCATGCAGCCCGCAGGCAGAGGGGAGCAGGAAAGCTACTGTGGGTTAAGCCATGAGTTCAGCTCTGTAAATAGCAGGTAGTGAGCAAGTCACATGGGGAATGGGATGAAACAGAAGGAATTTTCAGAGTTAAAATGATCGGAGCTGTTTGGTACAATGACTTCGGCAACATGTATAACCCACTCAAATTTTACCAAGGAAGAAATCAACGTCCTCCTCTCCGAACACAAGAGTCCTGAGAAGTGGCCTCCAGCAACAACTAAGGGTAAAGAATGTGGTGAAGAATTTAGTGTTGCCCAGAGAGAGCTGGCCAGCCTTGGCCCCTGGGAGGTAACCCACTTGCTCTCAGGGAAACAGCCACTGGGTGCCTGGGAGCCATGGTGAGCTCGCAATCTGCCCACCTCGCTGCTAGTGACCGGTTCCTAGCTGAGCTCCGGACACGAGGCAGGCGGAGCCTTCCCCTGGAGCATCTGGAAGGAGAGCGATGGCTTCCAGCCTTGGCTCTGCCCTTGATAGAACAAGAAGTCACTCAGGATTGGCTGGTGGCCTTTTTCTCCCACATGGGCAGGGACATGGGAAAGGCAGGGAAGGAAGATATAAGAGTGCAGGCAGAAACAGGACGAGAGGTGGACACGATGCCCTGGGTACCTGTGGGCTTGACTCAAGCTCAGGCAGAGCAGCTGCTGCTTCTCTGTCCTTGGGTTCCTTGAGGGTCGTCACTATGCCAAGCCCCCCATGCTCCAGCTGGTCCCAGTGGGTTCCTCTTATTTGTAACCAGAAAAAGTCCCAGCCAAAGGATTCCAAAAATATTTTTTTTAAAAAAGTCTTTTGCAATCTGAGCTGAGAGATCCACTGACCCAAATGTAGTGTGTTCTGCAAACATCAGTGAGGTCCTCACCTGCACACAGGTTTCATTTCCTTGGTGACAGACAGCTGTTGGCCCTTACACCACCACCTGCAGGGTGCAAGGACTGGCTGTGAAAGCATCAGGAGACACAAGCTCAAGTCCTAATCAGGCCACCAACTTTCTGTTGACAATGGACCAACAGCCCATCGGTTTCCATTCCTCCTCCATAAAGGTAACTAGTAATATGCAGCCCACCAGCTTCTCAAAATCACATGGTGGAAATTCCATGATTAATAGGAAAACCATGGCTTGCGTGACATTCTCAGTTTGAAAGTCCGAGAGGGTAGGGTCGCCAGTTTGATTTTCACATGAGCCAAGCATGTAGAGAACAGGACCAGATGGGTGGAGGAAGCCCAGCCGGAGACCCTGAGGTAGATCTGCCAGTAGGAACCCATATTTTCAGAAAGGAACTGAGGCACAGCCATATGCCAAGACCATACCCTGAGCAAGACAAACCCCCACTCACAGATGCCAGATTGGAAGAAAGCATTCCCACCCGATGCCCAGAAAGCCTGGACGGAAACGTCTTCAGAGGGGACGTGAGCGACACCATTGGGCTTGGGTGTGAACTGAGCAGCATTTTTTATGTCAATCTCTGAACAGAACCTGTTTGTTTTTAGATGTATACAGAAGTGAAAGAAACACACAAACCACATTGGTGACCCCGTCTCAGCCTTTACCAAAGACAAGGACCAGGTGAAGGACCAGACTTGTTCTCAGCACTCTGGCCCCCATCTTTGGAGACTGAGTAGAGGGTGCTGTTACAGTTGAGATGGGAGGTGTCCCGCAAAGCTCATGTGCAAGGCAAGGCAAGAAATTTCCAAAGTGAAAGGATTACATCAGGAGGGATGAAATCTAATCAGTGGATTAATCCACTAAGGTAGATTAATAGGGTGGGGCAGGAGGAAGTCATTAGGGTGTGTTTTTGGGTTAATTTTTTTTAAAACATAATTTTAGTTCTCTTTAATGTTTTGATGTTACGCCTTTCTTAATTGGTTCTTCTTAGTTATGCATAGTAGTAAAATCATTTTGATAAAATTATACAAGCATGGGATATATCTTCTTCAAATTAGGACCCTGTTCTTGTGGGTAGGCACAACAGTGGGATTCACTTAGGTATTTTCACACGTGTACATAGGAAAATTATGTTAGATTTATTCTACTGTCTTTCCAATTCCTATGCCCCTGCCTTTTCCTTCATTGCCCTTTTTCTAATCTACTGAACGTCTCTTCTCCCCGCTGCCTCCCACCTTTATTGTGGTTTAGACTCAACATATCAGAAAAACAGTTGGCTTTTGGTTTTTTGAGACTGGCTTATTTCACCTAGCATACTAATGTCCAGATCTATCCATTTACTGGCAAATGTCATAAAGTCATTCTTCTTTATGGCTGAGTAATATTCCATTGTGTGTATGTACCACAAGGTCTTTATCCATTCATCTGTTGATGGGCATCTAGATTGGTTCCATAGCTTAGCTATTGTGAATTGTGCTGCTATAAACACTGATGTGGTTGGTTGTGTTACAGTATCATGCTGATTTTAAATCCTTTGAATATATTCTGAGGAGTAGGATAATCAGGTAAAATGGTGGCTCCATTCCTGGTTTGTTGAGAAATTTTCCCTAGTGAGCAGAGATCTCTCTCTATTTTCTGATAATTATGTTCTGAGCTGCTTTCCTCTGCCACACCTGTCCACCATGATATTCTGCCTCACCGTGGGCCCTTGCTATGGAGTTTGCCATCTATGAAACCATGAGTTGAAATACAATTTTCCTCCTCTAACTTTTTCTTGTCAGCTATTTTAGTCACAGTGATTTAAAAAAAAAAAAAAAAAGCTGAGTAAAACATGTCATTTGAGGTTCCTACCCATCCACTAGAGGTAGAAATGGCAGTTTTGTTTAAGACTAAAAGGGACAGATAAGGATGCCTTCGCTGAGTTGGAAAGAGAGGGAAAAATGAGAGTGGGAGATATTGAGGTAAATCAGAAAGACACACAAGCACCGAAGAGGACACAAAGGCTTCATGAGACAGAGCCAGCAGGGAGGCAGTCTGTGGAAGAGAAGAAAGAGGTCATCTTCAACAGGGACATCCAGAGAGCTGGACATTGGCAGGCAGAGTGAGCACGCCAGAGACAGAGACAGAGACACAAAGCAAGGTAGAGAGTGTGCAGGATGCAATACAAACAGACAGGCAGGAACAGAAAAAGACGAGCTCCTCAAGCAGAGACTGGCTGGCGGCTCCAGATGAGCAGGAGCAAGGGGAGGGACAGATGGGAGGAGGACAAAGGGAGAGGGGAGCGAGGTTCAAGGCGGAGGCCCAGGGCAGGGTGTGGGGCAGAGGCAAGTGTGTGCAAGCTCACACCTGGCAAGGGCCCTGTGATGGCCTGTCCAGCTCAGCCTGGCCTTGGCCACCCCAGCCCCTTGCTGGACGGCAATGACAGGGGTGCCCTTGGCTTCCACTGGACGCCTGTGCCTGTCTCCCTCGAACCTCATCAAGAGCACTCTCTGCAGCTTGGACTAGATTAAAGTTTAATCAAACCTTGAGTTTCCACAAGACCAGCAAGCAAGTGGCAGCTGTTTAATTAAGACTCAGACTTGACCAGACGGCACTGCAGAGCGAACCACTTCAGAGGAAGACATGGAGTTAACAATCCAGCCCGGCAGACTTCGTAGGAAGATGAGCAAACTCTCCTGTAGGGTGGGAACGGCAGTCTCCAGACATTCTAGCCACGCAGGTTCCGAGAGCTGCCGTCTTGGGTTGAATCTTCCATCTTTCACACAGGCCCTGACTCTGCTTGTCCCTTGCTGGCCCGGGAGCTCCTTCGAGGCACAGAGCTGTATTCTGTATATCCAAATCGCAACAGAACACGAAACAGAGTGTTTGTCAAAACAAAACCTAAAATAGTACAGTGAACTCTCACCTCTCACAGAATCAGCCCACGTGGTACGAGGGGCAGATAACTTAGGGAAGGACAGAGCAGGCTGGACCCCCTTCTTTAATCCTGTGGCCTAAAATGCATCTTACAGAGCACATCTAGTTAAGACATTTTAAAGAAATTTCCTACAGTTGAGAAAAGAAAGGAAAAAAATGTCCAGGGAAAATTCCCAGAGACCTCTGATCCCCTCCTATCCTCCCAAATCAATTTAATTTATTTTGGATGAGAAAACAGTAAGCATCAGAATTTCATAAAAGTTTATTTGCATATATGATTGCATATATTCCTATATCATAAATTTCATGTTTATGTGGTCCACATCAGGTTCACCCAAAGGAAACGTGGTATCTAAAGCAACCTGGGAGAATCTGCATCAGAAGGAATCTGGGTGAATTCTTCCAAGGTCTCACTTACAAAATAAAAATTAGGAGGCCAGTTAGGACAAGATTATTTTTCCATTTGACAAATTATTCACCACCTTTATATTCAGATAAAAACATGAATAAATTATAAAGCAATATTAACTTATTAGCCCAGTAAAATGTATAAATCAGATGCTTTGCTAAATTATGATGACCCAAAGCAATCTTGACGTGCTTTTCTAGCATTTACGCATAATATTTCAGGATGTGAATATGTATGATGGAACTGCCTGCTGCAAAACTCCTCTAGTTTCTCCGTATTACGTGAAGACCCACATGTGGCTAGTGACTGCGCCCCCGCACTGTCCAGTTCCACATGAGAAGTTCATCCCGTAGGCTACACGGAACAGCACTGGATGTGACATTGATTTCCTTAAGAAAGCACACAAACATGTCGCATCACTATTGTTAGTCAAAGGAAAACTCAGCTTGAGGATTGCTGAACTCTGGTTCCATTTGCAAAAGCAAAACAAGTCACCTATGCTGGATAAGCCATTCGACCTTCAGATTCCTCGCACAGGTTCTTTCCAGATTCCAGGTCTAGGTCTCAGACTTCTTGGCATAGTTCCTACTGTTTTTCACCACTGGGGATGCAAATGTCATAGAAGCAAGGTGTCCTTTACAAGGTCATAACTAAAGAAACCAAAATAGGATTGGAATTCAAACGGAAATCTAGAGGCTCAAGTGACTTTCAATGACGCATCCAGTCACTAACAGGAGCATCTGACCCATCAGTACATCTCATTACCAATACAGTGACAAAGAACAGTGCATGTTATTATTTTACAGATTGTGACGATTACATCTCAGCGTAGTGTGTCTCATTTGTAATGCTATGAATTTTACTTTGTGCATTTTAAACTAATGAAGTGAGCCTGGTGTGGTGGTACATGCCTCTAATCTCAGCTTCTCAGGAGGTTGAGGCAGAAGGATCGCAAGTTTGTGACCAGCCTCAGCAACTTACGAGACCCTGTCTCAAAATAAGATAAAATAACACAAAATAAAATAAAATAATAGAAAGGGCTAGAAATGTGGCTCAGTAGCTCAGTTGTTAAGCACCTTTGGGTTCAATCTCTGGTTCCCAAAAAAAAAAAAAAAAGAGTAACAAGGTGAGGGTGAGGTTAAATAACTTCCTACACAATCAGGCAGATGAGTCTTAAGTTGAAGGGAAGGACATTGGTCAGAATAGCTGGAGCCAGCTGAGTTGGCAAACTAAAAAGGGCACCAGGATTGCCATCCACCATGGTAATGAAGGGCTACTAGTTCATCCTCAGCAATATCAGGGGACCTTTAGCATCTGCTGTCATCACAGGCTGGAAAAAAGAACTGAGCAGCTGACCTTAAAAGGAACCATTGGGAAAAGTCTATGAGAATCCCATCACCACCAGCACAGCACCAACCCCGTCATTGTCACCTTTGCCACCTTCGCCACCATCATCACCGACATCACCCTTGCCATGGCGTTATCATCGTCACTGCCTTCATCACAGGAACCTTCGCCCTCTCCATGGTTCTGCTTTAAGAGCGCTCTGTCCACGAGCCCACTGCGCCTCACCACCGCCTTGAGCAGGAACTTCAGTTTGCTGGAAAGTTCAGAAGAGGAAAGCCGTGCACAGACACTGAGCCTTTCCAGGCCACATGGATAGTG
>PVHX01006293.1:0-102324 GCA_004024805.1 Geosciurus inauris | reverse complement strand
TTGCCTCAACAAATATTTTCAGTGAATAGTGTGTACAGCTTCTGAAAATTTGTTTTTTTTCTGTTATGTTTGATAACATGTATTTAAATGCAACTTTTGAGAAAAATAAATAAAAATTAAAATTAAAAAAAATAAATAAATAAATTAATTAATTAATTAAAAAAAAAAAAAACAAAGTAAAACAAAACTTTTTTTTTTTAAACACTGCTAAAGAAAGCATAATAGAATTTCTAAAATTGACATCTGAATTTTTATTGGCTCTCTTGCATACTAACATGGGTGTACTATCACAGGGGCAAAATATAAAATGATACATTTTCTTTTTTTTAGGGGAGGTACTGAGTATTTAACCCAGGGTACTTTACCACTGAGATATATCCTCACCGCTTCTTATTGTTTGAGACAGGGTCTCTCTAAGTTGATGAGGACCTCATCAAGTTGCTGAGGCTGGCCTCAAACTTGCTATCTTCCTGCGTCAGCATCCCAGCCACTGGGATTACATGTGTGTGCTACCATCCTGGCTGAAATGATATATTTTCATAAAATAGTTTCTATCCCTTCATGGAAGAATGTGTTAAATAAAATTTTTTGTTTTTTGTTCTGACAAAAAAAAAAAAAAATACAAAATTAAATTTGAAATACTATCTGGTAAAGTATCATCAAGAAAATTGCTCAACCTTGATTCTAAACATATTTTCACAGATTCTCAATCTCAATGATAAAAGAAAAAAAAGACAAAAAGCACTTATTCCTATATGGCTTATGGGTAAAGAAAATTATATAGCAATATAATGCTGATCACCAAAATGACAAGTTATCCTCTTGAGAGTAATAATGAGAGAAAAATACAGTGTTCATGACATGAACAAAAGTAAAATATTGTAT
This sequence comes from Geosciurus inauris, assembly GCA_004024805.1. Classification (NCBI taxonomy): domain Eukaryota; kingdom Metazoa; phylum Chordata; class Mammalia; order Rodentia; family Sciuridae; genus Geosciurus; species Geosciurus inauris. Next base: position 101,439 of record PVHX01006293.1, on the reverse strand, counting down.
ATGCTTAAGGATAACCTGTGATGCACATGATGAGTCAAGGTCAAGCCGGCTTTGTCAAGACAGTGAGAATGTCTGCGCTCAGTGTTGAGAATATGCTCGGGTCCTGGGACTACTGGACTCAGTCTCTGTTAGAACTATTATGAAAGCTGTATCAGTCTTATTTTTTCCTAGATAGATATGGAATGAACCAAAATAGAATGCAGTCTCTCCTAGAGTGTCCACATTACATGACTAATTTAGACTTAGGATACATAATGGGTCAAAAATCACAAAGTAATTATTACAGCATTATGAGAACTTAAACTTTTTTAGCAAATTGTATTGCAAATAGTCCTACTATATATTTTTTGGTTTCATTGAAAGTATTCTGTTTCAACATTAAAGCCTATACACACATATTACTTTTCTTTCCTCAGAAATTTCATTTAAAGGATGATAAATGATGAAAATAAAACAGATACCTACAAAAAGAGAGTCAATATGAAAAGAGATTTCAGTTGACAAGATAGTTCAATAATTTTCTGGAAGGTGAGAAATAAATTAAAGAAAGAGAACTGGTATATCTCAAGGGCCAGAAATAAGGTTTCTGGATAAAATATAGGAAGCACACTTAAATTGATAACTTAATAAATTTAAAAATTAGTATATGTATCTCAAATACTATGTAAGCATACATATACTTAAAAATTCATACAATATTGGGTGTATATTTTTTAAAAAATACATGTATTATTTATTTGTATTTTTTGCTTATTTATATTAAAACCCAATCAGAAGACAATTACTATTCTGAGAAAGATTTGTAAAGATAATTTACAAATCTCAAACACAATGCTGTAAAAATAAAACACTCAAAAATAAGAAAGCAATATTTGTGAAATAAAACTTTTAAATAGAAAATTATATAGAAGACCTAGAGGATGAGAAATGCATGGTAAAAATAAAGACCTAGGGCAGGAGTTGGTTAACTCTGACCTACACACTAAATCTGATGTACTACATATTTCTATTTGCCCCACAGACACCACTCAAGAGTATTAGCACTGTGATTCCCAGAAACCAGCCAGGTCCTCCCTGTCTGCCCTGTTCTTGATCTTCTCCCAGCTATTATCAAGTGATGGAATCTCAGTTGTGGACTCAGAAACTTTGCAAATTTCCTCACCTCCCAAATTGAAATAGCTGGGTTCTCCTCAAGAGGGAAGACACACCTGAATCAGGGTCTCACTGAAGCAGCAAATGTAACTGCCCACCAGAGCAACTTCCAACACTACTCACCTTCCACTTACACCATTCCGCTCTCTAGAAAGGAGCTCTTTGTTCTTCATCCCAGAAATACTTCCAGCATCTGGAAATTGGATCTAAAGCATGTCTGCCACTCTGTGGGATCCATCACAAGCAATAGAGTGGGAAGAGCAGAAGTTTTCCTCTTCTTAGGTGAGCATATAGCATCTTTGATGTTCCTACTTCACTAATAAAAGTCACAACCAAGTATAATGACAACATGAAAACATTTTTATGCATATAAGGACACCTCTTTTATCTAAATAACATACTTAGACATAAAATCCAAGGAAGAAGATATAATAGGAAAATAGAAAAGACTACATCTTAGGAAAGTCATGAAGAGGGAGTTTATCCAGGTATGATAATTCTGATACAGGCCTAGGCTCCATTTGTCCAGAATTAGCAGAGTATAGGAATCTCTGGAAGAGAGGATTCTTCAAGGGAAAAATAATATTCCACAGAAAAATCAGTACAATTGAGAACTTAGAAAAAATGAGAATATGTTAAAAAGTATTTGAATATGAAAAAAAGTATTTGAAGAAGAAAGAATCAAAATATATTTGAACTTGATACCAGGCTCATTTTAAATTGAGTTAATGTACTTGAACTGTAGATAAATCAATGTAATCCTAGCAAAGTGCTTCTGTGACAAGAAAAAATATTTATACCATCAATATAATTTGACATTGTTTATTTCTTTTGTAGCTTTCATAATCAGGCACTAGTAAATCAGAAAAAAATGAACTATAGTCATATCTATAAAACAAAATAAATAAAGTTCATTATGTTATGAGCCTCTCTGAGAAGAAAAGATTGTTAAAATGAGCTGAATGTAGACCCGACCACTAGAAACCAAAGAACTAAAATAGAATTAGGAAGACATAGAAGTTTCACTTAAATTTGTCAAAGAAAAAAGAGGTGGTTTTATTCCTAATATCCAAATGATTCAAAGAAGGTTTGAAAAGAAACAGGTTTAATGCTTCATTATCAGTATTCACAAACTTTGTTAATATTTTAGAGACAGTAACCTCCTGCTTTCAAGTGCCCAACTTGAAAAGAAGAATCTTCTTATTGATGCTACTCAAAGTGAACTTTTAAGAAAGGATATAGCATATTAACAGCAATAAGAGCTTTTAAGTATGGATTGATTGCTATGTTAGAAGAATATGATGATTACTTTGTTAAATTTCACTTCCTCCTACTATGGTATTATTAAGTGAGTATTAAAATCCTGACTTTCTAGGTAATATTAAGTCTCTGAGAAAAAGACGTTGTCCAAGTTTATAGAGTTTGCGAGAAAGAGGATCAAGATTCAAGTTAGGTTTGTGAGGCACCTAAGAGACTGAATATACAAACAAAAACACAGCTAGACCATACATGACAATAGAACTTAGATCCATAACCTCTGCAACCAACCTAACCAAACCACAATCTCTCAAGCAATCATCCCAGAATGATCACGGCTTGCTCAATGATTGCTACCTTTCCTCTTCTCCTACTCCTTCCCCTGTGTGTCCAATTTAGGATCAACCAGAAAAAACATGCTCCGAACCCATCACATAGAACTCTCTACTTCTAGTTACCCCACCACCAACTTCCTGATGCCAAATTCCCAGAGAGCATACCTGAAGTCTTCCCTTTTTTTTTCACTACAATTTTTTCCTTCTTTCCTACTTGACTTGAACTTTTTGCCCAATTAAAGCAATATTAGTTAATTCCTTTGCTATAACAAGCTGTTTGTTCTCACTTATGGGTTGTATTTATTGATGCCACAATTTCTGTTAATTTTAGTATACAGTAAGGTTAGATTTCCATACATCTATTAATTGATGGTTTTCTTAAAGCTTGCTTTCAAAAGGCAAAACTCTATGAGAAAAAATTAAAAGGAAAACATTTTGAGGAGTTTCCTCCAACTTAGATAACTTGAGTTGATATACTATAGCAAAATAATACTGCAGAGGCAGTATTATTTACTGCAAATTTATCCTTAAATTTACTTGTGTCCTGCATTCATAGATGGAGGAAAATGTCCAGAATCAAATGATCTGTTTTATTGTATTCCTTGGTTCAGTTTTACAGCATGTATTGTTACAGCTTGCCCAGATGTAGCTGCAGATTGTGAGCTAAAGCAAAGTGCTTCCTGACTGTCTCATGGCTTTTCCTATACAAATGGAACAAAACATAGCAGGAAGCAAAAGCAAGCACCAAAATACTACCAATGCAGATAATGTACAGGAGGTACATAAAATTAAAGGAAAATATTTAATATGGTACCAATGTGTGAGGGCTGATTCAGACATCCAGGGATAATGTTCTTCTCCACCCTTTCCTATACCTTGACTTTAGAATAACTTAAGCCCTCAGCATTTGATCTGTAGGAGCACTCTCCATACCTTCCCACCCCTCCCTTCCATCCTTCCCCATTCTATGCTAATAGACTGTGCTCTTGCCAAAGAGCACCCCTTTGTTTGTGACCTTTGGACCTGATTGGTCCAAAAGAGCATATAAGCTTCTGTAGTTTCTGGAATAAACAGTGTTTTCTGCTCTTCGCCCCGGGTGTCCCTGCTTCCTGTCCTGGGTGTCTCTGAGTCTCGCTGGGCAGAGCAGATTTTTACCTGCACCCCGGGGCCTGGGGAATTTGGCTCTGTGGATCACCACCATCCAGAGAGACTCCATATCGTTTAACCCGGGGACCCCTTCTCTCTCCATCTCTCTGGACTCCAACTCATGGAGAAGTCACGTGGCTCCCTTCCCCTCCCTCTTTATTTAAGCGATATTGATTTTTTTCCAACTGATGTTGCTGTGGACATCATTTCCTTCAGAGGGTGTAAGGTTTTCTCCAAAGGGCAGAGGATAGTCTCTTTTCAAATGAAATCTAGCAGGTAGGTTACACACAATTTATGCAAATTTCTTTCCCATTCTACTTCCATGATCTTTTACTATACAAAGGCAGATGATCTAGAAATATGTCCAAACATTTTCACGGTTCATTTCATGAGACCACATGCTCAAAGAAACATAATTAAGCTAATATGCTCTTTACTGGGAGCCATCTTAAAGCTCTAAATGCACTTTCATATCCTGTTGCAAGGAAGACATACAGAATGCCAAGTCTGGCCCAGAACCAAGGAATTACATTTAAAATTTTTTGAACAAGATGAAATTGTTAATTGTTCATCTTGAATCAGCAAAGCATTTTAAATGTCATATTCTACTTTTTTCTCAAAGTTTCTCCTTCTCATTAGTACTGTGTCAGGATAAATATCAATGCCAAATATTAAGAGTTCTTTGGTCTAGCACTCTAAGTTAGCACTGGCTTTGGAAACTGGCTTGTTCAGTTCCAATTTTAGTAATAGGATTGGAAGTAATGAGCAACATTTGGATTACAATTTTTAGATACTGTAGTACAGAAATTCTCATTCTCCTAATGCAATATAAACTATTTTTGTGCCTGTCTGGCCTTTATATAACTTCTTCATTGGAAGATAATCTATAGTAGCTATTAGTTTATTACTCTGTGTGGATACAGAGACTAAGACTCCTTGATGGATTCAGAAAACCACACTCTGAAGTTCTTTCATTAAGTTTGTTTGATAGGTTACATTACTTATTGGCATTAGCAAATACTTCATCTCAATAGTGAAAGGTTACATTAAACATCTCTGTAAATAATTATGATGATTACAGTTGAAATACTTGTTTTCAATCAGTCCACTCACTTCTAAGCACATATCCAGGCAATGTGATATTTTTAATATCTCCTCAAGCTTAAATCATTACCAGTGGGAGGAAGAAAGCCAGTAACCATCTCTTCATGAACCAAGGATATCATACTTAAAGAACTTATAGCAAGCCTATATAATCTAGTTTTATTAGTAATTGCTTTGGCAACTGAGTTAGATTCATTTAACAATAATTCACCAGAGTAATTAACTAGTTGCTTTAAATATTTCTTCCCTAAGATTCAAATTATTATTTCTAATAAATTCATTCTCAATGTACAGCTTTCTAAAAACTGATGTACAGAGTAATTAAAGATTTGCCCAGAGCCATGAGCTAGAATTTAATCCACACCCATATGATTCTGATTCCAAAGTCCAAAGTTTTAATGTGTCTCATAAGCCTTTTTAATGCTGATTCCCTGAGAAAAGATTTGGTGTCATACCTAAAATTAGTATTTTCTAATCTCTAAGAAATTTTATATTTGATTTGTCATTTCCCCATAACTTTCTTCCTCCTACCTCCTCCCAACTTAAGAATTGCCATTTTCAAGGATTTTAGGATGAAACACTAATCACATTTTTCACTTTTTCTATCTTTAGAAATATTGCATGCAATGAGAATTTTGGACAACTCTTCTTCAGATTCAATTTAGATCATATGCATGATTCATTCAACTTCCTCAAGTCCTTTCATGAACAGCTCAGAAATAAAGCATGTTAGGTTTGATATATTTCAAATTTCATACAATATGCTGTTCACTTTCAAGTGTATTCTTTTAGAGTCATTACTTTCTATGTCTCAAAGGCAAGAAAGTATCCACATAAAAGAATTTCCGATATTATCCCTGTTAATTCTATGGGAATACAGTGAAGTGATAATAAGAGAGAAATAAAGGAAACACCATTTGTGCAGACTAAAAGAAAAAATCAAGTCATATCTGCTTCTTCCTTTTCCTTTCCCTTATTTATTATTAAGCATCTAGGAAAAAAGGAACATGAGTTCACCTGTGGTCCCACAGTTTCCTGTCCTCAAGGCAGCATGGTATGATAGGGCAAGAAGTAGAGCAGTGGATGAGCCTTAACTCTCATTAAGTAAAGGATGACCCTAGGCTCATATTCTCTGATACGAACATTTGTTAGTGTTGTTTGGAAGACTATGTGCTATATGTGAAATATTTTATGAATTGTGAAACATGCAAAATAGGGGTTACACCATCTCTGACAAACGTAATGTAATGTAGAGTAATGTAGAGGTAAGGAGGTAAGGAGGTCTTGCCAAAACTTCATTCCCTCTTAGCTACATGTAAGAATCCATAAAAATATTCAAACTCATTTTGAAATTTGGAAAATGATGATATCTGAGGCAGGGGGAAGTGGGAAAGTGACTCTATGACAGAATGAGGCATATGAAGTCCAAGTGCAAATGTTCTGTGAATTCTTGCAGAATCTTCTCTATTGCTGGGGCAGAACGTTAAAACCTAAAGAAGTTTTATCAAAGGCCATTTAGACAAAGAGCTCCAATATGCCTTTCTCCAGGAAACAGAAAGAATCAATGGAATACACTCCACAACCTAGAACCAAAAAAATCTAAGAAAACATATGCACTATCTCCATCTGTATCTAATACGTACCTCAAAATATTTTGATAACAGAAAGATGTCCCTAGAAAACTTAACAATGCTCTTAGATCTCATCTTGGCATCACCCTGAACCAAAATTACTGGTAAATCCTTGAAATTTTTTTTTATGTTTAAAAAAATAAAACTTCATTCCCACAAACATAATAAAGGAAAGGTAAGTCCCTGGCCTTGTCTTTTTTTCTGCAAAGTAGTCTTTATAATGGTTTTTATTGGTTCACTATTTTAATACATATAGTGGGACTCACGGTGGCATATTCATCATACATGCACAAAATTTGATCAATCTCATTCCTCAGCATGTCCCTTTTCCCTCCTCTCCTCCTTTCCCTTAATCCCCTCCCTTTATTCTACTGGTTTAATTTCTATTACTATTTTTAATTAATGCATTATAATTATGCATAAAAATGGGGATCACTGTGGTGTTTTCATAAATGGACATAGGATAATTTGGTCAATGTTATTTCCCAGTACTTCCTCTTGCCCTCTCCTCCTCCCTCCCTCTCTATTCCTTTCCTCTACACTATTGGTCTCTCTTGCATTTTCATGAAATCCTTTTTTGTTGTTGTTGTTCATTTTTTCCCTCTTTCTCTCTCTCTCTCTCTCTAGCTTCTGCATATGATAATAAACATTCGACCCTTGACTTTCTGAATCTGGCTTATTTCAGTTAGCATGATGTTCTCCAGTTCCATATACTTACTGAAAATTAAATATTTCATTCTTCATTATGGCTAAGTAAAGTGCTATTGTGTATATATATCACATTTGTTTTTATCCATGTGTCCATAGATTGACATCTAGGCTGGTTCCATAACTTAGTATTGTGAATTGTGCTGCTACAAACTTTGGTATACTTTATCACTATTGTATGCTGGTTTTAGTTATTTTGGATAAATGCCAAGGAAGAGAATGGTGGGGTCATATTGTGGTTTCATTCCCAGTCTTTTGAACAATTTCCATAGTAATTGTATTAAGTTGCAGTCCCACCAATACATGTTCCTTTTTCCCCACATCCTTGCCAACAATTACCATAATTTGTATTCTTGACAATGACCCCTCTGACTGAAATGAGATGAAATGTCTGTGTAGTTTTGATTTGTATATTCCTGATGGCTACATTTCCTGATACTGAGCATTTTTTTCATATAGCTGTGAGTCATTTTTGCTTCTTCTTTTGAGAAGTGTCTGCTTAGTTAATTTACTCATTTATTACATAGATTATTTGGTTTTGTTGTTGTTGTTGTTGTTGATTTGAGTTCTTTATATATTCTGGATATTAATCCCCTGTCAGGAGAATAACTAGCAAAGATTTTTCTCCCATTTTGTTGTCTCTTTCTCCTCTATCTTGTGTCTTGCTGTTTTAATTTGATGCTATCCTACTCATTCTTGGTTCAATTTCTTGAGCTTTAGGGGACTTGTTAAAGAAGTCAGTTCCTGCATCTACATACTGGAGTGTTAAACGTACATTTCCTTTTAGCAGTTACAAAGTTGCTGTTCTAATTCTTAGGTCTTTGATCCATGTTGAGTTGTCTTTCATGAAAGTAAGAAATAGGGATCTAGTTTTATTTTCCACATGTGGACATGTTTCTTCTGTGATACTCATGCCAAAAAGTGATTAAACTCAATCTAACCACAAGAAAACATTCATAAACTAAATTGAGGGGCATTCTAAGAATAACTGGCCTGGCAACTTGAAAACTGTCAGGCTCACAAGACAAAGACAGGAACAAAAACCTATCCACATTGAAGGATAGTAAGAGAGCAGGACAATTAATGGATTAGACTCTAAAGCAGAAAAAGGACAATAGTAGGTGTTATAGTTTTAATATGAAGTGTTGTTTTAGTCAGCTTTTTCACTGCTATGACTGAAAGATCTGACCAGAACAATTGTAGAGGAAGAAAGTTTATTTGAGGGCTCACGGTTTCAAAAGGCTTAGTCCATAGAAGGCCACTTCCATTCCTCAGGGCTCAAGATGAGGCTGAACATCACAGAGGAAGAGGATGGCAGAGGGAAGCAGCTCACATCATGGTGATCAGAAGGCAGAGGGAGACTCCACTCTCCAGATACAAAATATATATACCCCAAAGCCACACTTCAAATTTACACCTCCAGACAGACCCTACCCCTTCACTCACCACACAGTTAATCCCATCAGGGATTAATCCACTGATAGAGTTAAGACTCTCACAACCAAATAAATTCTCCTCTGAGCCTTTTTGCATTGTCTCATACATGAGCTTTGGGGGAACATCTCACATCCAAACCATAACAGGTGTCCCCTGAAAACATCTGTATGTATGTAGGAATATCAGAGTTGAAATGATTGAACTGGGAAAACTATAACCAAATTGGGCCATTCTAGTTTGAATGAATTGGGTGGTAATTGTAGGCAGGTGGAGCATGGCTAAAGGAGGTGGGTCACCGGGCCTTGAAAAGGTTGTTCTTCCTGCGGCCCCTTCTCCTCTCTCTCTGCTTCCTGACCCCACCAAGAACTGAGCAGCTTCACTCTACTGGGCCCTTTCATCATGATGTGCTACCTCACATTAGGCCCACAGCAATGGAGCCAGCTGTGTCTAGACTGAGACTTCTGATACTGTGAGCCCCCAAGAACTTTCTCCTCCTCTAAGTTGTTCTTGTTGTGTGTTTTTATCACAGTGACAAAAGCTAATTAAAACTGTGGGAAAACTGGAAAACTTCAAATAAGGCTATGGCAATTTTCTTGTATCATTGTTAATTTTCTCTTTTTACTAGTTTTACTATGGCTCTGTAAGACATTAACATTAGGAAAATCTGGGTAAAGCATATATAGGAATTGATTTAACCATGTTTGAAACTTTTCTGTAGGTATAACATTGTTTAAAAATAAATGCTAACAAAACATAATGGCCTCCAATGATATTCTTCTTCCCAAACTTCTAGACTTGAGGGAAGATATCAAAGTATTTATCTCATACTGCATTTACTACCTTAAGAAAGTAGATCAGCTGAGATACTCTTTCCAAAATTAACTAACACAAGGAAAATCCTTGAAAAGAGAAAAAGAATCTGAAATTTTGTGAATTCATTTCTGCACTGTTTTTTGAAACGATGTTCTGAGATTGTTTAATACAAACTTTGAAAACCAGCCTTGGATTGTTACTCTGCTAGTTGTTGCCTTTAGCTTATTGGAACAATTTGCAAACCAATGAGTCTCCTACAGCACAGGGAATTTTCTCATTCAGACTACAGGTGCTCTTGCAGCATATCGATTTTTCCCTTGTGAGTTTCTACATTTAGTTTCTGGAATATCTTTGGATGTAAAAACCTCCCTAAAGAAAAATTGCAAACAAAGCTGTATATTTCCATGTCATATCAATATTGGGCATCATCTTATCAGTTCTCAAACACATTTGTATATATTTTCTACACATGTAGTTTCTTAAGTAAAACACTTATTAAAATCTTTAATAACTAGGATCATAAATATCTCATAAAATCAGGCATCTAAATAAATTACATTTTTTTACTCTTACCAGGAATTCCAAGACATATTCAATAATATTATACTCTTATCTCTCCTTCACACCCTTATCAGTCCCTTATAACCAATTACAGAAGGAAAGAAAGAAAAGAGAGAGAGAAAGACTTTCTGAAAAAGGTATTGAATAGGTATTGATGTATATAGTTTTTGGTGGCTTGGTTCCTACCAGCAGGTCTTAAATATTCTGGTGCAACATTTCATTGGGACAACCTGCTCTCCATTTTGTAAAACAGTTGTGGGGTCTCACACAAGGTGACCTTTACACAAGTTCTCACACGTGTCAAGCAAGTGCTTTACATGAAGCTACATCCTCAGTCCCAGGGAAAATTCTTGAAGTTTTTTGATGTTGCTACTCTTGTCTTAAGTAATCCCCAGGGTCAGAATCCTAGTGTATTCTTACACCAAGTTTCCTAGTGAGCTTGAGGCAATTTAACTTGAGAACAAATTATTTAAAATATCTGACTGCCAATCAGAAATAGAGAAAAAATCAAACATATGTAGTTGTCTGTTCTGGAATGAATAGTAGCACATGACCTTAAGACTCACAAAACTAGTGAGGGTGAGTTTGCATGAAAGAGTGTTTTTGAACCATACTATATATCAAACACCCAAACTGTTTGATCTCTTTGATGTCATTTGTCCACAATAGTCTAAATAAGTTTTTTTTTAAAACTCAAAGATAGGTAGCATTCAGAAATACAGAGGTACTAGCTTTTATTTTATGATGTTCTACAAAGACAAACTTTTTATTTGTTATTTTACTAATGACTTTTAAAATTAGCAACTACAGCTAATTTTAATTTAGTCACTGGCGCTGCAATACATAATGCCTATTTCTCCCCATGAGCCATATCTTCCATAGCACTTTGATATTCATGTTTTCTAATTTTGATTTCAGTTCCCAACCAGAATATTTGGTCAAATAAAAAGCTGTTGTACTGATTTACACACACACACACACAGACACACACACACAGCACAGTTGTATGAATGTTCAATTGTTTCAAATCTCCATTAATGCGTGTCATTCTCTGTTTTCTTAATCTGTTGGCCATGTAGTAATATCTAGTTTTTGTATAATTTGTGTTTCTCTGAATTCTAATGAGGTTAATCAACTGTTGCAATGCTTGTTAGTCCTTTAGGTATCTTTCCTCATGTATTTACTCACACATTGTGCCCATCTTTTATATAATACCAATCTTCATCTTTAATCAGAGATCAATTTGAAGACTTAGATTTTCAAATGCATTTGTAGCAACTTACTATTATTTCAGTTTCATAATTTATATTATTTGGATTTTTTAAAGTTCCTGTTTTATGGGAAGAAGATGGCATACTAGGGAAAGAAGCAGAGGCCAGCAGTTCCTCAGCACTAGACTTACAAAGCAGATGATTTGCTCCTCAGCCAGATGAGGAACAAAGGAACTTCACTGAAACTTAATACTGAACTATTAAAACAATTCATAGAGCTACAGAAAATCGGTAACTTGAACATAAGAAAGAATACCTTAGAGATGTACCCAGTCCAGCTGCCAGCGGCAGCAGCAGAGGGGGGTGGTGCACACAGCCAGAAAAGATGCATGCCTGGTGGATAAAGAAGTTTGAAAATAAAGAGAAACTGACTTGTGAAGACGTGTGGCTTACGGAGGAAAGCCAGTTTAAACAAAAACAGAGTTAATAGGGAAAGGACTCAGTGAAAACAAATCCAAAGCAGTCCATGGGGAACAAAAGCATTCCACTGGGAAAGCCTTCCCCAGGCAGCCCTTTGCTGGTGCAGAACAGGCTGGCAAGTGAGGAAAACCTTCCCCAGACACTGAAAGCTGTCCCCACACAGATTAGAAGCTGCGAATAGAGACAAAGGATTGGGAACTTATAAAGGAAGTTAATGGGAGCCCAAAACAAAATTCTCAAAAGGTGCCTGAACCAGAGACTGAAATAGGTACAAATAAAATTTTACCTGGACCATTCAGCATCTGGATCCCAAGGAGGAAAACTCCTATAATTATTGGCACCCGGTAGGAGCTACTGTGAAGACACTCGCTGTGGCCACACAAAGGCATCTGCACTGCAGGATGGATACCTAGAAATTCACATCCGTAGTGGTGAGGATGAAACCTGTGGAGGCTTAGTCCCTTTACTCTAAAAGTGGATTTTACTGGAAGCCTCAGAGATCCAGAAGTCCAGCAGAGATTGGCTGTTCCACACCAACAGGAGGCGTGGTCCACATTTTAAATACCCACCAACAGTGTTCTAAAACCCACCAAGGACCAAACCCCAACAACTGGAAACTTCAGTCTAGAACCCTTCATCACTCCTGCTACAGGATTACCAATTCATCAGCACTCCCCAGTCTATCCCATAAATACCCGAAGATTAGAAGCCACCAAAAGCTACTACACCCAGCGGGCAGCTTGGTGAGGAACACCGGGTCAGTGACTAAAAATACAGAGCCAAAATAAAGACTGAAAATTCATCCCTGCCAAAAGATTTGACCATCACAGCAGAACAAACCCTCTCTGTCTTTCATTAAGATTTTTTTTTTGTCTTTTTTGCTTTTACTATTTCTATTTTTCCATTCTTTCTTTTTTCTTATTTTCCATATAGCCATTTTTTTACTCTTTTCAAATTTAATTTTTTTTTCAGTTTTTCAATCATTTCATCATATTGTATTATTCCTCATTTTTTTTTCATTGTGCATGATTTTGTGTGTATTTGAGTCTGCATGTGTAGTTGTGTATGCCTTCACTGCATGGATAGGTCTAAAATATATACATATTTATAACTTATATATTAATAGCTGTCTCTTGGATGTGTTCATAATGTAGTCTTGATCAGACTTAGATGGGGTACAATTATATAAGAGTTCAAGTTGTTTTGTTACTATATTTGCTGGTTCATTCATACTTAGGTTCTAGGCTCTCCTGTATCACCTTCTTTACTCCCCCAATATTTTTTATAATAATAAAAAATTATTATTTTTAATAATATAAATTACATAATTTATATTATCTGGGTTTCTAAAACTCCCAATTTAAGGGAGACAAGATGGCAAATGAGGGAAAGGAAGCAGGGCTTAGCAGCATACATGGTCCACCATATTAATAATCACAACAATTTGAAGGGGGTTGGAATTACTACCCCATTCAAATTGTTGTGATTATTAATGTAGTGGACAATATAGTAGACGCCTGCTGTTGAACGCCTAATGTGGTTCATGGTTTTCTATTGTTAACATTGTAGTGTTGTTAAACATTGACCCCACAGATCTTATATAAGTGGCATGTATGATTTTGTCAGGATTACCCAACTACTCTAGTGCTCTATAGAAACAGTTTTAATGCTTAACTCTAGTGCTCTAATAGAAACAGTTTTAATGCTTCCTAAATGCTATTATAGCTAACAAAGGATTTTGTGAGTTTTCACAAATATGAGAAAGTATATGTGAATTATCACATGAATGAGATGGAAATAAAGTCACAAATGGCAAACTTTGCTTCACGAGTGTGGAAGAGTGAGTTCTGATATTTTTCTACTATTCTTATTCTGTAAATAAAGCAGAATAATAGTTTTAATTTAAAGAGCACCTATTCCGATGTGTTAGAGAAGTGAAAGAACAGAAAAGAATAGTAATAAGTTGGAAAACACTCTGAAAAACTAATTGCAAGGGTTGTTTTGTGTACCTGAAGGAACAAAGGAGCCAAATAGAAAGCTATGAAAGTTTACTGTTGGTAGGGCTACACTTTATTCTTTGTTGTCCCAAAGAGTCTTTTTACTAGTACTCAGCCTGTATAGAATTAATGTATGACTTTGAGAAACTCTAGAATAAAAAATATATATAGCAGATTAGAGAAGGCAGAGACAGAGCTATTGAATTAATCCAACCTTATATGCCTGCCTATACTTCTAGTATGTGCCTAGCAGTTGTCTTGAGCCCTGTGCCCAGTTTATCTCTAAGGAAAGTCCCTCTATTACATATGCCCCAATGCCAAGTGGAAGCATGAGCTGTATTGTTTTTACCCAACATGTTTGACATTGTGCCAGAAGAAACTGATTTCTGTGGTCAAAGCCTATAGCTCTGGTACCCTTGATGTACATCACCAAGTAACAGGCAACAACACATCCCTTTTCTTTTTTTGCTCAAACTTACTGTAAACAATTGGCCATATTCTATCCATCTCAATTTGATAAAATATTCACAAAGAACTACACACGTTGCTATTTAATAAGTCATATAGCATAGTGAAATAGAGCATGAGCTTTGCAATCAGATAAATTAGATCTGAACTTTCAAGCACCTGTAGTGTATAGACTAATCACCCCTCAGAGATGTGCATGTCCTAATCCTGAAACCTATGAACATGCTATATGTTAAAGGATAATTAAGGGAGGAGATGGAAGTAAGATTGCTAAACAGCTGATTTTATGATTGGTTGATAAGCCCAGATTATCTGAGTGAGCCAAAGTAATAACAAGGGTCCTTACAAGTGAAAGAGGGAATCTGGAGGGTTAGGGTCAGACTGATGTAACATGAGAAAAGACCAACCAGCCACTGCAGGCTTTGACAATGAAGGGGCAAAAAGAAATGTGGGGTGCCTTTAGAAGCTGGAAAAGGCAAGTTCTGGCAGTTACAGCTGCCAGAAAGGAAAGTAGCTCTGTGGACACCTTGATTTTACCTGAGACCCATTTTGACTTCTGGTATATGGACTGGGAAGATAATAAATTTGCATGGTTTTAAGTCCCTAAGTTTGTAGTATTTTGTGACAGCAGCAATGGGAAACTAATATACCAATTTATTAGCTGTGTGACTTTGAGCAAGTTATTCAGTCGCATTGATCTTCTGTCAATTCTTAAAGGAGACCGTTAATATTACATCCCATCAAACTTAAGACTCAATTAATTATAATTAAATAAATTAGTTGTAAATAGGTAAATTAGTTGTAATTAGGTAAAACTGTATTTATAAATAAAGAAAACATACTGTCAATTTAACCTTGGTACAAAGCTTTAATCACACTTACTATTTTTGTTTTATACATAAGGAGTCATTCTAGACCTATTACAATTACATTATTATTTCACATACATAAAATAAAATTTTAAAATATTTATAACTAAAGTGCCTGCACTTTCAACATACAATTTTCTTAGAACCACATTACAACTAAGAGTCATAGATGTCATGACATCAAAAATATTTTTTCTTCCATCAGGGACATTTGTAATACAGTTTTGCTTCAGCTGGATTTCAGATTTTCTTCCAATCCTCTGGCACCCATCTACAAGCTTCAGTGTGCGTGTACAGGCAGTGGTATAACGTCAGGACTGCTACTTGAAGGAAAAGGATTGCAAAGTACAAACTGATGCAGAGATTCTTCTTTTTCTTTTTTAGTGCCTCTTACAATGAATAAAACATGGCCTGTTGGAAAATGGCCTAAATACATACGTATAGAAACTTTAGAGCATCTAATATATTTTTTTTGAATATTGATGCAATACATTTTCCTTTCCAATGATAGTTTTTTCAAGTTTATAAACTCTCATGCATTCAACAATTTAATAGTCAATGAAGGGACTCTAAAGATAAAGCTGATTCCTAATTGCTAGAATTAGTCAAAGATGATTAATAGGTGAGTATAATATCAAAATTATAATTTCTTCATTAATATCTATTAACATACATGCACATAGAGAAATGTACAGGAGAGATGGTTATATGAGGGATTCCTTTTCACTTTACATTAAAAAGCAGTGAAAAATGAGACCTACAATTTGAAGATAGGTAATCATTTGCAGTTAAATTTAATCTTTTATTCAAATTGATGATTATGTAGTTTAGCCATGTTGAAATGTTCCTGTGAAAAATTTCAAGGTCAGTATGAATCAGATGGTAAAAGAAAGTAAAAAAATATGAATTCACAAGAGAAATGTTTTGATTGAAGTTGGCTAGTATGTCAGAACAGAGGAACATTTTTGGAAAATGGTTTTAACTAAATCAAACACAAAAATGCTTGTATGTGTGATTGTGAGTGCATTTTCTTTATTCTTTCTTTTTTATCATCATTAGGTCTTGGTAATTTATATAAAATGGTGTTTATATTAGGGACATACTTTTTGTTAAAAGAAATCAGTTCTAACTAAACAGGAGTTGAAAATCAGTATATATTGATATTTGTGGTAGCAACAGAGCACCAAACAGATTTTTCTCTTCTTATAAAAATAAAAATTGTTGAATTATAAAATCAATATAAAATCAAAAATTGTTGAATTATGGACATATGTGAGAATTGCAGAAAGATTTTTCTGGTATTTATGAAAATTAGATTAAGATGAAATGCACTAAAGCTATCTTGTTTTATGCTCATTGATGTGACCTTTTGGGAAGAACTACATAATTCTCTTTCTCCAAATTGTTTTCTGATTAAGGCAACCAAGTAGGGCCCTGGTTAACTTGCTTAAGCAGGAAATAAACTTTAAAGAGACTATCATAATGCAAAAATTTTAAAACTTTCTAAAGAGATTTAAAAGCTATAGCAAATCTCTGTTTATTAGAGGGCCTGTTTCAAGTTCTTCTAAAAAACAAAATCAATTATAATTTAACAAAAGAAAACTTATATAGCAAGATTTGAGTAAATCCTGCTTCCAATATCCTAGATAACTTTCTGAAAAAGATTAAAGCATTTTCAGAGTAGATGTAACTATTCCAAGTAATTATACTTGTCATTTAATACTAGGCAAATTTACCAAGAGGTGGTAGGGGGAAGAGGCAAGAAATGAGAAAGCAATAGAGAAAATACAAGTATAAATGGCAAATACAGATTAAACAGTTCCCTTTGACCTTGCCATTTGTTGATGTTTGACAGCAACCATAATATTCTGTCCCAATCTCACATTTGACTTTGACTTTATCTTTCAATTTTCAATTGCTAATGGCTTATTCAACATTGTTACTGACATTCTGTACTTGTGCATAATAAACATGTAATCTCGTAAGTTAACATCCCCTCCAGTCACTGTGAGAATATCAGTTATACAATCAAGGCATGCCATTCAGAATTATTAATATCTGACTATTCACTTTCAAATCTAGGTTAGCTTCTGGATTCCACATACAGTTGAAATGTTATATGTAATTGTGAAAACTGTATATATAATTTGAAGTATAAATACATTGTTTATACTAGCTTCATTATATATATCATTGCTTCAGTATAAATATATCAAGGCTTTAGTAATTCTGCAACAACTGATTTTGAAATCAGCTTATATGGAAATGTATATTAACTTTGAAATAGTTAAGTGAACTGAACAAACATTATATAAATGGTGAGAGAATACATTAACTAACATTTGAAATGTTACACACTTATTTTGAGGCTGGAAAAAAATAAATAAATAAGAAAAATGAAGCATAAAAAATAAGGCAGAACAGTAATGATTACATTATATCAAAGTTCTTTCTGAAAGCTGGGCACAGTAATCCCAGGAGCTTGAGAGGTTGTGGAAGGAGGATCCAAATTCAAAGCCAGCCTCAGCAAAAGTGAGGTGCTAAGCAACTCAGTGAGACCCTGTCTCTAAATAAAATACAAAATAGGGCTGAGGATGTGGCTCAGTAGTCAAGTGCCCCTGAGTTCAATCCCTGGTACCAAAAAAAAAAAATTCCTTCTGATAAACATTTGTATACATTTGAAATATTAAGCCAATAACTTTAAGAATGGAATTTTATATTAAGACAATAAATTTTGGGCTGGAGATATAGCTCGGTTGGTAGAGTACTTGCCTCACGTTCACAAGGCCCTGGGTTCAATCCCCAGCAACACACACACACAAAAAGAATAATAATAATAATAATGATAAATTTCATGTAGGTCATTAACTTTTCAAATTAAAGTCTGCATATATCATGAAAGAATTCTAAATCTTTATATTTTGTAATAAATACTATATAACTATGACAAAATAATTAAAATAAATATTATGAGGAAAAGAATGAATGATTAGAAAACATCAAGATGCCAACAAAATGTTTTGCCCTCAAATGATTATGGTAAATAGAACCAGCACTACCTTTGGCTGAAGTGGCATGTGTTCAATTTAGCAACATGAGATTCTGAGATATCATTCTTGCATAGAAATGTAGCATTTTAAAAGTTGAACTAATACATTTTTAGTAATATGGTTGCAAAAACTATAATTATGTTTTATTTTTTATAAATTATGTTAAAATTTTATCCTTTGATTTTTATGTTCATTTTGTGGATATTTGGATTCACACTAAATTTCAACCAAAAGTTTCTAACATGAACTTATGTTTGACTAACATGAGTACTTAGTGAATCCAAAAAGTTGATAAAACTATGTTAAGAAATGAAATTGGTGAGAGAAAAAGACAGAGACATTTTGATATCTTGGGGTTGGAACTTTATACTGGCCCTACCTCCTCTGGAAAGCAGTTTCAGGAAGTGGATTAAAAAAGTAAATGTGAATATGCAAACAAATTATGCAGACAATTACTCTGCTAGGAATTTGTCAAACCGTAGTGTTAATTGGTGGAGGCAAACTTTTCACTAGAAAAAATATTGAAAACTGAATTGTGTGATCAGTCTTTATAGTATGAAAAACAAGGCAACCCTATTTAATGTCCAATAAAAGAATACTATGCAGCCATTAGAAAGGAAGAATTTCCATTGTTTTCAACATACTACCCAGAAACAAAACTAAAAAGTTAAAAAATAATATGTGAAACAATACAATTTTTATAGTTCTGTTATATACTCATTATTCTGGTACATGCACACACACTGAGGATGACATCCTAGGCCTTTTCTTGTTAATTTTTATTTTGAGACACAGTCTTACTAAGTTGCTGAGGCCAGCCTCAAACTTTCAATCTTCACATTCTAATACATTATTATAACCAATAGACATAAACCTGTGCCAAAGCTAAATATGATAAAATATGCTTAGAATAATGATGATCTTTATAGAGTTAAAGCACAGGATTCTGTTGTTAAGAAAAAGGTAAAAGTAACAGAGTTTAAAAACTAAATTAATATAATACTTATTTGAAATGTTAAATGTTAAGGAACTGATTTCTTTGTATTTTCCGAGATTAGTGGCATCTTGGAAAATTTGAAAGATTCAAGAAGGTAGCAGGAGCAACACATCACTAAATCACCAAAGTGTTCTTCTTCTATTGGCAAGATAGGTCCTGGAAAAATATTTTGCATTGCTTTGAACTTACATTGTGATAGCAACTACAACTACTGACTTTCAACACTCATCAGCAAACTATAGCCTGTGGACTGAATTAGTATGTTCCAAGAACTAAGAATGCTTTCTACATGTTTACTGTGCATTAAAGGCAAACATAAAGACCAGTTGAGGTGGACTTCTAAATGGTCTGCAAAGTCCAAAATATTTGTCTAGTCCTTATCAAAATAAGCTTGGTGATTATCACCTTTACAAAATGTTATAAGGATAACATTTGTTATAAGAAATCTTATATTTGTTATAAGAAATCTTATCTTTGTTGATAAGAAGTTATCAACAAAGATAACCTCAAACAGTTTTCATTAATGTAGTAGAGATGACAATATACCATTAATACCTTACCACCAATTCTTTTTTTTTAAATTTAATTTATTCTAATTAGGTATACAAGACAGCAGAATGCATTTTGATTCATTGTACACAAATGGAGTATTTGTTGACTTCTTTTAATGAATGAGATCAATGTAATGAACTTTCCTCTTAGTACTCCCTTCATAGTGTCCCAGAAATTTTCATATGTTGTATTGGAATTTTTATTTACTTCTAAGAATTTTTTTTTATCTCTTCCCTGATGTCTTCTGCTATCCATGTTTCATTAAACAGAGTATTATTTAGTCTCCATGTGTTGGAGTAGGTTCTATTTTTTATTTTATCATTGATTTCTAATTTCATTCCAATATGGTCAGATAGAATGCAGGGTAGTATCTCTATTTTTTTTTGTATTTGCTAAGACTTGCTTTGTGGCATAGCATATGATCTATTTTGGAGAAGGATCCATGTGCTACTGAGAAAAACATGTATCACCTGTTACCTGTTGATGGATGGAATATTATATATATATATATAATACATATTTTATATATATATATATATATATATATCTTAAGTCAAAATTTTGATCATTTTATTGAGTTCTAAAGTTTCTTTGTCTAGCTTTTGTTTGGAAGATTCATTCAGTGGTAAGAGAGTGTGTTAAAGTCAACCAGTATTACTGTGTTGTGATCTATTTGATTCTTCTAGTTGAGAAGGGTTTGTTTGATATATATAGATGCCCCATTGTTCGGGGCATAGATATTTATGGTTGTTATGTCTCATTGATGTATGTATTATTCCCTTAAGCCATATAAAATGTCCTTCTTTATCCCTTTTCACTAACTTTGGTTTGAAATCCACTTTATCTGCTATAAGGATGGAGACCCCTGCTTGTCTACGTGGTCCATGTGAGTGATACGTTTTTTCTCATCCTTTAATTCAGTCTGTGGATATCTCTTCCTGTAAAATAAGTCTCTTGAAAGCAGCATATCATTGAGTCACTTTTTAAAAATCCAATCTTTCAGTCTAGTTTTATTGATAAGTTTAGGTCATATATATTCAGGATTATTATTGAGATATAATTTGTATTCCTGGTCGTTTTGGTTTATTTTTGGTTTTTAAGTTGACTTGGTTTCTCCTTTGATTGGCCTTTCCTTTAGTGTAGTTCCTCTCTTTGCAGATTTGGTTTTCATTTCCTCCTCATGGAATATTGTGCCAAGAATGTTCTGTAGTGTAGGCTTTCCACTGTAAATTCTTTTAACTTTTGTTTATTATGAAATGTTTTTATTTCATCTTCAAATGTGAAGCTCAGTTTTGCTGGATATAAGATTCTTGGTTGGCATCCATTTTCTTTCAGAGCTTGGTACATGTTGTTCCAGGATTTCCTGGCTTTGAGGGTCTGGGTTGAAAAATCTGCTGAGATCTGAACAGGTCTCCCCTTATATGTAACCTGATTCTTTTCTCTTGTGGCTTTTAAAATTCTCTCCTTATTTTGTATGCTAGACATTTTCATTATAATGTGCCTTGGTGTAGATCTGTTGTAATTTTGTCTTGTAAGCCTCTTATGTTTGATTTTCCAATTCATTCTTCATGTTTGTGAAATTTTCTGATATTATTTTATTAAAGAGATTGTACATTCCTTTGAATTTGAATTTCTGTACCTTCCTTTATTCTAATAAATCTTAAATTTGGTCTTTTGATGCTATCTTATAATTCTTGGATGTTTTGTTCATGGTTTCTTACCATCTTTTCTGTGTGGTCAACTTTATTTTCAAGATTGTATATTTTGTCTTCATTATCTGAGGTTCTGTCTTCCAAGTGATCTAGTCTGTTGATGCTTTCTATTGAGTTTTTCATTTGGTTTAATGTCTTCTTCATTTCAAGGATTTCTGACTTGTTTTTCTCTCTAGCTCTTTCTTGAAGTAATGTTTTGCTACCTGTATTTGCTCCCTTATCACTTTGTTGGTGTGATCAATTTTTGTCTGTATTTGCCCACTGAGGTCATTCTTTAATTCACAGATCATTTTAATTATGTACATTCTGAACTCCCTCTCAAACATTTCATTAACTGCACTGTCAATGCATTCTATTATGGTAGTATCTTGGTTTATTTGGGACACTTTCTTCCCTTGTTTTTCATGTTGATTATGTATCTTCCTTTCTTACAGTGTGGATCTGAGGTATTGCAGTTTCTATCCTATAATCTTGTAGTGACACTGCAGATTACCTGTACCTCACCTTGTTATTCACTTCCAGTTCCCAGCAGGTGTCCAAGGATGAATGTTACTGCAACTAAAGGTGGTAGCAGCAGTAGCACAGGTAACTCAAGATAGCAGTAGGGTTGTCCCAAGAGGGATGAAACCACTTTCAGAGATGGAGCTGAAAGGGTGGCATTTACAATGGCTTTGAGCTGCCTGTTTGGAGATGCAGCACTTTGCTTTGGTGGGAAGCTGCCTCTAGGCCCTATTTGTTGTCCCAAGGTGGAGGCTACTATGTGAAGAGGGCTACGGTGATGGCTGCAGTATCCCAAGATGAATGCAGGCCAGGGAGTGAAGAATTGGTAAATGGAGAGCCACAGTGTGGACCTCCACTCTGTGTGGGGGTGATCCTGGGCCTGGGCTCTCATACAGGTCAGCAAGGGATGCCTGGCCCTGACCTACGCATGGGCTCTCATGTGGACGGTGAACCCAAGCTTGGCCTGAGCTCCCACATGGGTCTGTGTGGTTGGTCCTGGGCCCAGGTCTGAGCCCCAGTGTGGGTGGATGGGTCAGTGGGGGCAGTCCTGGGCCTGACCTGGGCCCAGGCTCCCACATAGGTAGGCAGGGGACAGGACAGGGCCTGGGTCTGTTACCACCATTTCTTTGACTTAGCCCATATAAACTTATATGGAGCAACAAAATCACTTATGATGATTTTTTAAATAAATATTATGTTTTAAAAATTCTATCAAGAAAACTAATAAACTATTTGAAATATGTTAAAATATATGAAAAATACATATATACGAACTAGTTTATTATTTGCAACCTATTTTAATGCATCTGTGTCAATTTCACTAAAATATTCACAGAATGGAAAACTTGAGATTTAAGGGGTTAATATGTGGACAGGAAATCTCTAATTATCATGAGTTACCACAGAATATCAAACAAGTTATTATATTCATGACATTATGCTAAGGGACTGCTAACAATGAGGTGTCTAGAAGTTTAACTTGGCTTGGGGCATGTTTAAATAAGCCCTGTGAGCAAAAGAACTATTGTGCAACTGAGATGTAGTCCTCATTGAACTGCTTTGGATATTTTGTCTGTTTTGCTAAATATGTAGGGTTTTATTTCATCATTTTATTATGTTTTATTATTGTATTATAATTATACATATTTGTCACATTAGGGTATAATGATCAGGCTCATGTACAAAGCTGCCATTTTGAATAATGTCTAAACTATAAACTACTCTGCCATAGTTCCAAGGCTTAGATGCAAGGTATCTTGCTCTTCAGGTCTTATAACTAGGTGACCAAAGGTAATTCAAAGTGCAGCAGGCTGAGATGTTATATAGAGCCTTTGGAAAACCACAACAGAAGAATTTTTGGAATTTGGTCATGCCCTCCTATGCTTAAAATTTTTTATCTATTTGAATAGCAGCTAGTCCCTGGTAGTGACTTAATGCTACTTATAGAATAATAAGTGATTCTGTGTCACACATTGTCCAAAATAACCTGAACGTTACATGACTCATCAAATTCTGGAGTTAGATCTACATGACAGCATTACATTGTGAGATAAAAATAATATATGAGACTAAGCGTGAGTCTGAAGGCACTAGAAAGCTGCATGCGAAGGGCTTACATGCCTGGGGTACTTTTTCCTATGGCATTGCTGTCACTTCATTCATCAACATTTATAGCCATGGGAATCTTCCATGATCATTTAACAGATGAGGAAAAAGCATAGGCCTGGTTCCTTGACAGGTCTATTGGTGCAATGATGCACACCAGTAATTGACTTAAATAATTACAGTCACTCCTAGAGGTTACCTTGGAATAAATTATTCTGAGAATCAGAGTATTGGTTGATATGTCTGCTAATCCATTTGATATAAAAGGAGAAATGCTCTTATCCCAGATCTCCATTGATGCATAGATAGTATCTAGCAATGACTCTGTACAGGAAAAAGAACATGAATGGATTTAGAAATAGGTTTTAAAGGGAGAAGGAAAAGGATATACTAATAGAATGTATATAATGTATGGTGATATTTGTATCTAAACATATGTCTACTAAAACATGTAGAGATTAACATTTGAGTCATCCCATCAAATAATGTTCCTTATAGCCACTAGAAAGGGTCTCAATAATTTGATGAACTTAATAATCCATTTTCTGAATGTCCATCAGTCACTCTTCCCACTCACTCTTATTCTCCCATTAGGCACAACATGCTCAACAACATTACTTCCTATACAGATGGCTGATCTGCTATCCCTGCTGCTGAGTGCCCAACCTGCCAATAGCAGAGGCAAACACTGTGTCCCTGACAAGCCATCGTTCCCAGGTGAGATTAAGCCATCACTTGAAGGCAAGTTGATTACTTTTCATTATGGAAAGGCATTAATTTTCCTTCTGAGGAATAGAGATGTATTCCAAATATCCCTCCTAGCCTATCATTCTGTGGGCTTTCAGAATGACTTATCATCCGCACATGGCATTGCTTCCAATAAAACTAAACTTACATTATAATAAAGAAAGTATGGCCATAGAGTCCCTTTCTATTTCACAAAATTCCCAAGTGGAAGTATATATCCCATCATTCAGAGGTAGATTGCTTCATAGAAAAGTAGAATGGCCTGTCAAAAACTCTATTATGTTAACTCTACCCACAAAATTTTAAGTTGCCATTTCATTAAAATTTATTCAATTACCTGATCTGTATGTGCTATTTGTTTCCTTATACAAACCCAAGTAAGTTTTGAATGTGTGTGTCAAATATATCTGTAAATGAGTACTTGCTTATTAATGTCTTGCCTGGTATTTGATATAATTGTATTGAAATGGTTTTAATGTAGTTGCATCAAATGTACTCTTCCTTGAAATTTCAAATTTTGTTTTCATGGTTTTTAGAGAAACCATTTCTTGCCATGTTATTTAAATATTCATCCATATTTCTTTTAGTACAATTATGATTTCATTTCACAATAAATCTTTAATGCAACTGAAAAATATAAATATGGGAGAGTACTGTAAAGTAGGAATTTGATTTTACTCCCTTTCTCTTACAAATGAATTCAGTTACTTATCAAATAATTCAATAATTTCTTACAGATATGAAATATCCTATGTATCATTTATTCAGTTATTAAGTTATTATGTTTTGATGTATTCCTACCTTTTTCATAGGGTTCTTGAAAGAATAAATTATGACTGTAGGCTAAGAAAAGCTCAAAGGAATAAAATAACTATTACTCAAGGATGTTTAACTTATTAAACAGATTAAACATGTGTTCTCAAAATGTTGTGTGACCTGTTTCCCCTTTCAAAGCAAGTGAATGTGTAAATGATCTACATAGATTATTTTATATTTATTTCATTTTGCAGTTTTGTTTGAATTTCACTAGGGTGAACCACGTGGGTTTTCATTGTGCATACTAGTTCATGTATCTCTAGAAAAACTAAATACTGTCTTATAACCTCATAACATAAACATAAATAAAACATATTCGTGGTAGGATTGCAGATCATATGTATTCATTGATTAGCTTTGTTCACAATGAGGCTTCAACTGGACTATTTAGTAGAACCAAAATTATAAAACAGGGTAGAGAACAGAGCCTTGAATCTATACTAAACTTTCTAAGTGGCAGCTTTGTCATATATCCATTTTCAGATCTTAATCTCTGCATTAAAAGAAAGGAAGCAATACCTAAACTTTGGAACACAATTTCTCTATGCAAAGAAATAGGTGTGAAACAATAAATACCTGAAAATCCATTAAGAGTGTGGTTGAATAAATTATAGGAAAAATAAATGAGTAGCAAAATATGGATTGAGTAATAAGAAAATTTACCTGTGGTCACTTGTCAGAGATAGTCTGCCTCCCTAATAACTTCTTTGAGCCAGTAACAAATGGTTAGCTGATTTTGGGTTTTTGTTTTGTTTTCTTTTGTAGATGTTTTGGTTATATAATAGAGCATTACAAGAAAAGTTATTTTTTTAAGATATCTCACTCATTCACCAGAAAGTGAAGTTCTTGATGCAAAATGTACTCTGACCCATAAAACCTTATATTCTAAAGGATAGTTTCCTAGAAACTGTCCACGTGCTTACGTACTGTTTTATTCTTTAAGAAAATATTAATCTTCTCCAAATTTACCCAGCTGGAAACAAAATAGACAAAAAGAAATTTGAGGGTGTTTATGAAATTCCATCAGTAGAATAAAGTTATGCCAAAATATTTATTTTAGAAAACTATCCATAAGTCCTTATGTATTTAGAAAATAGAAATGTGTTAAAATAAACTGATAACTTTTTTCTTGGGTATAAATTGCTATAATCTCAGGAAAAAATGAAAACTTAGAGCAATAAAAATACATTTGATTTTTATAGACATGTATTATGTATATGTCAGATCTTAGTCTCTATAATAATCATAGGCTTTGCTATGATAATACTATGTAACAAAATCCCTAATATCTCAGTGGCTTAAAATATCAAATATTTATTTTAAACACATATCTACTGAATAGCTGCAATTCAACTGATTTTATCTATGCTTCAATATGTGAGGTGATAGATACAATTTGGATTTGGGTCTGCTTTGCATATAGTCATTCCAGGATCCAAACTAAAATAGTAATGGATGCCTGGGACATGCTCTTCTACTGACATTCTTCCTATAGTCTCATCTTAGAGCTAGTATGCTGTTACTGAGGCCCCCATTCCACTGACCATAGCCAGTCATGTGGCCAAATACTGAGTCCACAATGTGAAGAAACACACTTCTTCCACGGAGAGGGGAAGGCAGTAAATATTTGATTGTAATTTACCACAATCTGTATATAAACTAGCTCACATTCTGTACTGAAAGAAGATAAAATGAAGGATTCTCTTTCCATGATTGATGTTCAACAGATCTTGAATGAAGACACACATGTTTTGTCTATGCAAAGATTTGTACTTTGTGCAAATTGTCAGATCTTAGTCTCTATAATAAGAGAAAGGAAGCAATACCTAAACAGTGTTATCTTATTTATTTATATCTTCTATAAGCCAAGAGATCTTGGAAATTTAAAGTAAAAATTCAGATAGCAAAGTTAGTGCCAAGATAATGTACAATATTCTTTGTAATAGAATTATTTGCCAAACTTTTTTATTGTATAAATGCAAGATAAGTAAATGTGTGAAGATTTTCATACCTATATCAGTCTAAAACTCAGTTTTTTAAAATAAGAAAAATAACATCTATATATTTTTATCTCAAATTTACTTAGCTGTATAAATCTCTGATTTAGAAATATAATAATGAAAGCAAACATTTGGGCCTTTTGCATGGTTCAAGTACAATCACTTTCTTTTCTTAACATCAGCACATTATTGCTTTATATGATTCAAAGTAAAACGATGATTCCAAATAAATAATGACTTGATCTTAATGTTGTTACCAACGTCTTTATTAACAATGTCTTTAAATTACCTTCTCAATTACAAATTGCTACACTACTGTTTTCTATTTAATACCATACTATTTGACCTTATTAATTGATACACATCTTGAATGGATTTTTTACATAATCCTCCTTCAATATCCAGCTTATGTTCCAATTTCTCCCTGAAGCCTTTTTTAGATGTAGAGACATACATCAGTATTACCTGCCTCTGACATCTTTTGGTCCTTATAAATACTATCTTTATTGTTGTCTGATGCTTAAATATGTATTATTCTTTCAGATAGAAAACCTTTGGATACCTCGTGCTGCTTGACCAATAATAAAGTTAGTAAAAGCAATAACAGTCATTGATTATTCTGATCTCTCATTGTTCTGGATGACTGGCAATCTGTTAATCTTGCAGGGTAGTTTATGCATTTGTAGCACTCTGGCTGGAGTAATCTCAAGAGCACCTCCATCAGGTATCTAAAAGTCAAGTCTCGCCATGAGCTGGGATGTCACTGGGAGCTCTCCATCTCTCAGAACACCTACATATGTTTTTTGTTTTTTTTTTTTTCCAATGAGTAGGACTTCGCCATGAAGCACACTAGATTTTAAGGTGAATGTCTAATGAAAGAGAAAGGCAGATGGAAGTTCTGCTACATTTGTGATCTAGCTGCAGAAGTCACACTGCTAAGCCTCATATTAAAATTATGTCTGACCTCATCTCCATAATCTATACCCTCCACATTTATTCCCAGTCTCCCCTTTCTAAAAATTAATAAACAGATAAATGGAGCCAAATGTTTTGATTTCTATAATTATAGTGGTATAGTTGCTTAAGTTCTATAGTTGTACTTCTCCATCTTGTTGACACAGAATACTTTTTACTAGTTTAATGTCCATAATTTCACATACTTAACATTTTTAAATTAATAAGGAGGCATTATTATAACTTGACATTTAAATGAGCATTTTACTTTACTTAGCTTTAATAATTAAAAAAGAGAAACCAAAAAAAAGCAGTTGAATCCCACTATAAATATATATAAGAAATGTGATTAACAAGGGTATATTGAATTTGTCAGGACATAACAAAAAGCTTTGCTCTGAACTGTACCTGGGGATAAGATTAAAAATTCAGAATAATCACGCTCACCAGAAAAACCAAGGATTTTTTCCTTTATTATAGTTGAAGTGATTAATTGGTTTTCAAATACTGAGTAGACATTTTAATTTAGAGTTCAAGTTGATGCAATACACTTTCCATCACATTCAACATACTCACATACAGTTGTATTTCTCACAGCTTTAGGACCCCTGGTTGAGAGAAAGCAAGAGGACCGAAGTTCAGCCTGTGCTCTATTAGTTAAGTCTTGAACCTTGGCATCAGGTTACCCAGAGTATGGGAGGTACTCTTTTGGACTTACATAAAGTTAATGCTATGAGGTTAAGAGAGTACCTGGCTATGAGGCATGATGTTGAAAGAATTTCCTTCAAAGGAAATGAAAGTAGCACAGTGTAATGGAAAGGCTATGAGCTTGACATTCAAAAAAACCCACAAACAAACAAACAAAAAACAAGTGCAGTTTAAATCCTGACCATTTACTATGACTGTGAGAAAGTGATGCAATATCTTTGAATCTCAATCTCTTTGCATATAAAATGCAAATATTAATGCCTGTCTTTGGAATTAATAGGAGGAGTAGAGCTAATACAACAGAAGCTTGGATTACATTGTCTAATAGAGGAGAAATTACTTAAATTGTAGCCATCATAAATTCTAAGAGAAGTATCGTCATAGAGTTTTAATCCTTGGTTCTGTGTTTATTTTTTTATAGATATAGAGTCCACAATTCTATTTTAGATATGTAATTATAGAACTCACTGGTTAAAGTCACAGTAGGAATTTAAAAGAAAGCAGTAGGTTATAATTCAGTTCAGCAAAATCGGTCACTTTTGATTTTCAAAAATTAGTTTTCTAATATTCTAGATAATTCTCAAAATACAGCTCTCTGGCACAGATGGCATTGTCTCCACAAAATCACATCCTGTGCTAATGTCCTTTAGGCAAGAGGCATCATCCAGTGACAGGACCCAGTTAGACCCTGGCTCAATTCCAACCCTTGATTAGCCACACCCTGTTACTATAAATGAAGCAGATTCTGCATAACCAGAAAAATTTATGGTTAAAAATAAAGATGAATTTAAGATAAGTAAAAACAAAGAGAAGATATATGCCTCATTAAGAACATAAATCTGACTAAATCATTGCCTCTCTCAGTAGTATACCTTTAATTATACCTCTGGGCTTTACATCTTAAATAATTAATTAGAACTATTCCAGGGCAGGAAATAACATGGCTACCTATTTCTTAACAAACAATAGGTGACTTAAAATATTCCTCAGGCAAATTACAAGTATGTTTCATAGATTATTATAATTTTAATAGGTAAAAAAACACAATCTCCCCTCCAAAAAAGATTTTAGCAAGGTCCAAGAAGTTCTGCCATTTCTCTCCTAGTTCATCATTTCTGACTATTTCCCTTGCTCATTACATTCCAGCCAAGTCATTTTTATTTTCAGTTGTTCAAAAAATGTGGCCTTAGGACCTTTGTGCAAGCTGTTCCCTGACTCGCTAATGTTCTTCCTCCACAATACTGTGTGTATTATGTCTCAACTCAAATTCCCACTCATAAGGAAGCCTCCCTGACCATCCATGGGATTAATCATGTCAGCCACTGTATGCATCTGTCATTACTCCATTTGCAAATGGAAATCTACTTATTTATATTTCTGATTAATTGTGTGTTCTTGAAACTCTTCTCACAACAAGGCCATAATTTTACCTTTTTTTGTTCAGTGCCAAGCAAATAGAAGGTCCCTGTAAATGTTTGTTTAAGGAACAAATTAAGTTAATTAGAAGACACAAAATTGTAAAGAATTTGATGACCTCTAAAAGAGAACAAATGAGATATTGCAGAAAATAGACACAATTAAAGGCAATGAGGCATAATCATAAAAGTAAAGAAACAAATACCACATAGCCTGTTATGTATACAAATGGTTTCTCATTCCATCATTGTTTAAAGTAATATAAAAAATAAAATTCACTTAAATGTACCTAGATTTAATTTACTCTAATTTTAATTTAATCTGCAAAATATTTAATGTGAAGAATCATGCCTCATCATGAACAGTGAATGGAGATTTGGGGTTATTATACAGAAGAGTTTCTCAGAATATGTTCCTAACTGAAAATCTAGAATATGATTACTGTTCCTCATAATTCTATAGCAAGGGTAAAAGAAGTGACCAAAGATTAATAAGAAATTTGTTTGAATAACAGAATTACAGGTGACTTTTTAAATTCTTAATGATTTTTGCTTTTTTACATTTTCTAGTATTTTCCATTAATATTGGGGAAGAGAGAGAGATTGATTTTAGTCATAAATGCTTTGGAACATGTTTTCATACCATATTTTTTTTCTGTGCAATTTGATGTCTATAAATATGTGCCTTCTCTTGCCAGGCACTTTATTGAGTATATTGAGGGCACATAGTCATATTGAGGGAAAAAAACTATATAAAAATAATTACACATATTTTGATGTGTGTAATAAATCTAAGAAATATACTACAGAGGCAGAAGATAAAGGGGTCTCTCCCAAAGAAAAGTGCTTAATTTCTCAGATAATCTTTCCCTTTCCTTGCTTCTTTCTCTCTGTTTGTAACAGGGGTGCTAAGAGGAAGGCTATAGTTTTAGAGGTTTTGGGAGGATGAGAAGGAGGATTTCTCACACTCACGAGGTTTACTTGCTAGCAATCCCAGGAGAGGTCCGCGATGATCTAACTCACACTTCTTTAAGCTTAGAATCACCCCAAATTTGCCACCCAACGACTTCAACTGCATCTCCCTTGTTTGGTTTTGTGGAATCCTCTGAGCATCCAATAAAAGGCAAAGGTGCCCCTTGCTTTTGCTCTGGTGCATACTGCTGTCACTTTCAACCTAGGGTTATTTTACTCACCAGTGAGTCCTCTGGGAAGTACAAGTTAAAATTACAACTGTTGAAATCACAAATACTTCTAGATCATTGCACGTGAAATCTAAAGGTAGGTTTGAAAGCCAAACATCACGGCTCCCACTTCACAAGCATGTGGTACTAATGCATTTGATCCAATGTAGCAAGACTCCTGATTAGTCAAGGCCATCTTTCAGAGGACCACTTCCCAAACTCCTCAATGAGAAGGAAAGAAACTCTCATTTATCTGATATGCCTATCACTCTCTAGTCTTTATAACCAATGTTATAACTTTAAAATGTGAATATTTTTAAATTGTTTGCTTATTGACAAATAAAAATTCTATATATTTACAGGTTTGGAATCTAGCCTTTCATTCTAACAGGGAAGTGATTCATGTGTCCCATAAAATGCAACTTAACAATCTCAATAAATATATATAGAAAGATTTGGTGGTTAAATCCTAGGTTCTTACCCATTCCCCAAGGATGAAAGGGGGGCAATAGGAGCCAACTTCTCCTATCTTAATGAATTTCTCCCAATTAAATACTATGATATTCCCCCCAGACACACAATTTTCAGATAAATGATGAATAAGTTTGTTACATAAACCCAAATATTACATAAGTATAATTTTAGTAATTATGTGTGATTTTTCTGAAACTCAAATATAATTAGGCATCGTGTATTTTAAAGTGTTCAATATAGCCAACTGGTGCCAATTCATTATCCTTTTCAAGGACATCAACATGGAGACCACTGGAGATCCCTTTAGATAAGTCAGTTACCGGCCTTAGTCTCCTCAAATCCCAATCCTCTAAAAAGAGAATGTTAGCCCATTTCCAACCTGCATTATCAGAATCTGGCAGAAACTGGAGCCAAGGACAATATACCCTAATTATTGTTACCATTGTGGAAGTTATAGCAAAGTTTGCAGTATAAAAAATCTGGTGATCTCAGAAGCATAGAGAGAACAGAGTACTGCTGAAGGAAAAACTTCATTTAAAATGAAAGCTAATCATGCTCCATTTCTTTTTATTATACTTACAGTTCTTTATATATTTTCATTTCAAAACAAAGGGCAAAAGTCTCTTCAAGCCATTCAACAGTTAATATCAAGATACTTAATCTACAAAAATTCAATCTTAATAGCAGGACATGTTATAACCACAAAGTTTAAAAAATCATATCTGTTGTAGAAAATTAAATTTGCTCAAGTAAACTTGATGTGAGCTCAGTAGACTTGCAGTCGTCAACTGGCCCCTCAGTCAATTAATTTACCAGCGTCAACCTCACTTCACACAGTGTGGCTCCATGTGTTAAAAAGCACTTAAATATTTGATCTTTCTCCTTGAAGTCTTCTTTTTGATACATGGTTCTTGAAATCTTACCCAATTCTTATCCACAATATGTGAAACACCATTCTTTCACAGGCTTTAGAACAAGAATGGAAAAAAAATAGATATCTATATATAATCTATGTCTAAGGATATGTTTTAAGCA
Organism: Geosciurus inauris; assembly: GCA_004024805.1. NCBI lineage: Eukaryota > Metazoa > Chordata > Mammalia > Rodentia > Sciuridae > Geosciurus > Geosciurus inauris. The sequence continues at coordinate 68,523 of PVHX01006293.1, read as the reverse complement.
AAAGATACCTATTTTGTCTCCTGTTTCTCTCTTCTTTTATCTACTAATAATTCTTCAGAACATAAATCAGCTTTCTTTTTTAACTCTTTAAGTCATAGCTTCCTTCTATAAGAGATATGGTCTTGATGTCATCATCAAAATGAGAATTTTGTTTGCATTGTACCTAAAACTACAAGAAGGTATTTATTGTTATTTCATTGTAGACATCATAAAGAGGAAAGGGAGCCTGGTGCACTGGAGCACAAGTGTAATCTCAGCAACTCAAGAGGCTGAGGCAGGAGGATCACAAAGTTGAGGACAGCCTCAGCAATTTAGTGAGACCCTAAGCAACTTAGCAAGACCTTGTCTCAAATTAAAATATAAAAAGTCCTGGGGATGTATCTCAGTGGTAAAGTCTCTCTGAGTTCAATATCAAATACCAAGAAATAAAAAATTAAAAAACGAAGAGGAAAAGGAAAGGGTAAAGAATGAAAAAATCTGTGAAAGGATGATAACATAGTGGTACACATAAACATATCACTATATTTTTAAATACCTATATGTATTACACAGATATATATCACTATATATCATATGTGTATATTATATTTTTCTATACATTCTTCTTTAATAGATTCTTTTTTCCTTTTTATAAATTCTAATTTCCTCTGAAAGTAATAGATGTCTCAGGCAGAACAGGGCCAAGATTACAAGTAAGAAAAATAAGAGGGACATAAGAAAAGTACATTAGTAATTTTAAAATGTCACCTCACTTCAAGGAAGAGAGGAATATGCTTATTTTTTAAGTTTTATAGAGACAATGCACTTCTTAAATGGTGGTGGTATATCTATAAACTGCAGTTTAAATCTTGATAAATAAAACTAAATTGGCCCAAGAGGGCCTCCATATGCTGACAATTGAGTCCTTATGTAAAAAGCTGTCACTTAACTTTTTGGCAAGTAAACTGAAAATCTGATTTAGGAATTTGCCCTGATAAAAAAATAGCTGAGTGCCAATTAATTGCAGCAGCCAAGCTTCAGTCACAGGTGGACAATTGTTCAAGTCATATTAAAATATGGCAAATGCCAAACTGGAATCAATCTAGATTACTCTGTACCACACTTCTATTTTCTTCACCTCACTGTTTTTGTCGTTGTTGTTCATAAATAATTTTCATATCACATTACAAATGGGTGTGTTCTTGAATTGGCTCTGGTTCTGAAGACTGCCCAAATCTTTCTTTGCTAAATTAATGTGTTTGATTTGCCTAAAGTTTTCGTTTAACAATCCCCTTGAACACTCTAGACTTTGGAAGAATTAATCTGCAAACTCTCTTTCAGAACTTAATCATTTTGTAAGCAGAGGGGTTTCTATATTCAATAATGCAAACATTTTTTAAAGCAAACCCACTATATTTTATTTATTCCTGGTCAAGACTACCTGCGGAACCTGTATCCTTATTATGATGAATAATATACTGAAAAGAAAAACACTCAGAGAGGAAAAAGACAGAAGTAAAAGTTCAACAATATTTCACTGAACAGCTGTATCAATTCTGAAATTTTCCTCAATATATTCAAATGGGAATCTCATTAACAAGGCAAAGAATAAAGATAAGTGGATCTTAAAACAATTTCAAGCAACAATATACAATTAAACTGCCATATGTGTTTCTTCTGTATGAGTGATACACAACACATAATGAGGTAAGGACTGCAAACATTTCACAGACTTTCTTATTTTTATCACAAAAGTCTTCCAGACATTTAAAATTAGTTTTGAACAATATCTACCTGTCTTAAAAGTTTCAGTTCTTGATGTTCAGAAAAAAACATTCCTTTGTTGCTAGGCATTGAGGCCTATACCATCCCTTGAGTTGAATTTTTATCACATCTATTGTCCCAAGCAAAGAGAGACAGATTTTAATTGGTTGATTAGGTGAGCAGATTTAACACAAATATTTAAAATTTGTACCTAGATGACCTTTAACTCTAAGCAAAATGTAAAGCAAGAAAATAAAAAATGAAGTTAAAATGTTAAAAGATGGTTTTATTCAGGTGCAACATAGATTAGCAAATCAGGTAATGTAGGATGAGTTAGGGAACAAAGGAACATTATGCCAAGAGCAGCTGTATTTAGGATTTCAGAACTAGGAGAAGCGGGTATGTGCAGTTTACTATTCTTTGAGGAAGATAAGCAGGATGAAGGCAAGACCACAGGTTGGAAACTGATGCAAATCTGGGTGGCTATAAATTTTCTAAGTCTATAAGAATGTCCAGGTCAGGAGGGAAACAAGCCACCCCGGTTTTTCTCAAATCTTGCAAGGTATTTTTAGATTCTGGAATAGCATCCCTTCTGGTAAATTCAGTTCCTGACATTATGTCAGTATGGCAAACTACCCTCATCATCAAATCTCTAAGGCCCAGAAAAAGGATTTTTGCTCTTTTTGGCTTCTCTGTAGCAATTTTGACTTTCATTTTATCAGAAAGTGCAATTATGAAAATATGCAAAGTCTTGCTGTGTCTTGCTCCACTCCACAAGTGTTCACTAAACAAATACATATTGAATGCTTGGGATGTATCAGAAATATTTACAGACAGAAGGAATGGAGTGAACAGACAACAAAAACATGCTTTGTTATCATGGAATTCACAGTGTATTTGGGTGGATAGACAAACACACACACACACGTATTTTCAGGGAAAATTAAAGAATGAAAGAAAAAGATGACTTTCCCGAAGTATTCCATTTATTTGAAGATCTAGGATAAGAAATTAATTTATGGGGTGTGAGGGTCATAACAGTGATTGTTTTGGGAAGAATGGAATTGAGGGTTTGGAAAAATCATTAGAGGATTTTCTAGGGATGGTAAGATTTTATGTCTTAACAGGAGTTTAGTTTTCAGATTGTATGCTATTGTTAAAACTCATTGAAAGGCACACTTAAATTTTCCATCAAAAGAAGAATTTTTCAAATGCTAATGAAATCCTGACATCCAGTTAATGATATTCATGAAGAAGTGTTTAAGAGTGAAGTGTTGATGTATGCAACTTGCTTTGAAATACATAAAAAGATGGATTGATAGATGCATAGAATATGTAATATATAGAAATGTTACTGCACCTCAGAGCATTAATCTCCAGGATATATAAAGAACTCGAAAAATTTAACACAAAACCCCCTAAATAATCCAATCTATAAATGGGCAAAGGAACTGAATAGATACTTCACAGAAGAAATACAATCAGTCAACAAATACATGCAAAAATGTTCAACATCTATAGCAATTAGAAAAATGCAAATTAAAACTACACTGAGATTTTATCTCACTGCATTAAGAATGACATATACCAAATACACAAAGAACAATAAATGTAGTGAGGATGTAGGGGGAAAAGGCACACTCATACGTTGCTGGTGGGACTACAAAATGGTACAACCACTGTGGAAAGCAATATGGAGATTCCTCAAAAACTTGGAATGGAATCATTATTTGATCCAGTTATCCCACTCTTTGGCATATACCCAAAGGTCTTAAAATCAGCAAACTACAGTGACTCAGCTACATCAGTGTTTATAACAGCTTGATTCACAATAGCTAAGCTATGGAACCAACCTAAGTGTCCTTCAACAGATGAATGGATGAAGAAAATGTGGTACATATACACAATGGAGTATTATTCAGTCATAAATAAGAATAAAATTAGGGCATTTGCTGGTAAATAGATGGAGTTGGAGACTATCATGCTAGGCGAAATAAGCCAATCCCAAAAAACCAAAGGCTGAATATTCTTTCTGCTATGTGGATTCTAACTCTTAATAAGCCCGCAAGGGGGAAGAATGGGTGAGGATAGAAGGTCACTGTATTAGACAAAGGGGAATGAAGGGAAGGAAGGGAGGATGAGAATAGAAAGACAGTAGAATGAATCAGACATAACTTCCCTATGTTCTTACATGAACACAATACCAGTGTAACTCCACATGATGTACAACCACAAAAATGGGAAGTTATAGTCCATGTATGTATGATATGCCAAATACAAGTGCTCCCAGTACATCATCTCTCTTTGTAAATGATATATGGTATATACAAAGAAATTATATTCTTGTCTTGTTGGGTAGATTATAAAATACATATATTTCTTTGAAATTCTTCTTTAACTCTTTTACATACCCTTACAATTGATCTATTTATTCTATCAATTAATATGAAGGAATTGTTGAAATGCTTAACTATAATTTTAACTGGTACATTTATTTTATTTCTGTCGAATTTTGCTTCTGCCTTTCCCTAAAGCCCATCTTGTATGACCTTGTCAAGGCATTTACCTATTCATATATTTCTTCTGTACCTTGCATGATGAACGTTTCTTCTATACTAGATCTGTTCCAGTCTGTTCTAGGATCTACCATCTTGAAATTCATATACATTCTTTATTTACATTTTCATCAAAAGACTTCCTGATTTTCCATTCACCTTTGACAACCAAATTGTCTCTTCAAACAGTTATCTATCTACAATGATTCCTCCTATTCACAGTATAATAATTTCTAATATAATATATCAGTACCCTGAACAGAAATTGCTCTTGTCAATTTTCACAAGTACTTCAAAATTGCCAAATCCAGGAAGCACTTCTCTGTCCTCATCTCAGCCTCTCAGTCATGCTTGGCAAAATCAGGACTCTCACTTTTGTTAATTTGAGGTACAATTTACATAGACTCAAATACACGTACCTTTACCATGTAGTTCAATGGATATTAACAGATATATTCACCTATATAACTCAAAAAGCAAGACACAAAACTATTTCTATATACCTCAGATAGTTATCCTGAATTCTTTTCTGGTCAGTTCCCCCACCTCCAGAAAAAACTACTATACTGATGTCTATCATTCTAAATATGCTTTGCCTGTCCTTTAAATTTATATAGATGAAGTTAAATTAAATCCCATAATTATGAATCTACTGTGGCTGGCTTCTTTCACTCAACATTTTTGAGATTTATCTATTCTTTTAAAGCCATTCTTTTTAAATTGCTGAGTATATTCACATTCTATTGCTTCATAATAAATTACCACAAACTTAGTGGCATGAAACAGTATATAGTTAAGTTTCTCAGTTTCCATGGTTCAGAATTTTGAGCACAGCCTAATTGGGTCCTCTGCACTGAGTTTCCCAAGGCTATAGTTAACTTGTCATATGGGATGTGTGGCTTTCCAAAGCTGGGGTCCTTCTCCAAGCTCTCTTGATGATCATCTGAAATTTAGTTCCTTGTGTTTGTAGGACTGAGGTTCTGAAATTTTTTTTATTTCCTACTCACCAAGGGCTGTTATCAGCTCTTGGAAGACTCCACAATTCCTTGTCATATGGCCTTCTCACAAGTCCTTTCAAAAAAGATAACCTTCTTTTGTTGAGAAGCTTTTTAGTTTGAATCCATCCCATTTGTTGATTCTTGATTTTACTTCTTGTGCTATAGGAGTCTTGTTAAGGAAGTATGGTCCTAATCCGACATGATGAAGATTTAGGCCTATTTTTTCTTCTATTAGGCGTTGGGTCTCTGGTCTGATTCCCAGGTCCTTGATCCACTTTGAGTTGAATTTCATGCATGGTGAGAGATAGGGGTTTAGTTTCAATTGGCTGCATATGGATTTCCAGTTTTCCCAGAACCATTTGTTGAACAAGCTATCTTTTCTCCAGTGTACATGTTTGGCTCCTTTATCTAGTATAAGGTAACTGTATGTAAGTGGGTTCATCTCTGTGTCAGAGAGCCAACATTCTGGGAACAAATCTTTGCCACACACACACCCGATAGAACACTCATCTCCAGGATATATAAAGAACTCAAAAAGCTTAACACCAAAAAATCTAACAACCCAATCAATAAATGGGCCAAAGAGCTGAACACAAACTTCACAGAAGATATACAATCCATCAACAGACATATAAAAAAATGTTCAACATCTCTAGCAATCAGAGAAATGCAAATCAAAACTACCCTAAGATTTCATCTCACGCCAGTCAGAATGGCAATTATCAAGAATACAAACAACAATAAGTGTTGGTGAGGTTGTGGGGAAAAAGGCATACTCATACATTGCTGGTGGAACTGCAAATTGCTACAACCAATCTGGAAAGCAGTATGGAGATTCCTTAGAAAACTTGGAATGGAACCACCATTTGAGCCTGCTATCCCACTCCTTGGTCTATACCCAGAAGACTTAAAAACAGCAAACTACAGTGCTGCAGCCACTTCAATGTTTATAGCAGCTCAATTCACAACAGCTAAACTGTGGAACCAACCTAGATGCCCTTCGATAGATGACTGGATAAAGAAACTGGGGTATGTATACACATTGGAATATTACTCAGCAATAAAAGAGAATAAAATTATGGCATTTGCAGGTAAATGGATGGAGTTGGAGAATATCATGCTAAGTGAAGTAAGCCAATCTCAGAAAACCAAATGCCAAATGTACTCATTGATAAGTGGATGCTGATCCATAATGTGGGGAAGGTCATGGGAACAATGGAGGAACTCTGTTCACAGGGGTGTAAGTGGGGAAGGGGCATGGGGAGAGTAAAGGTGGTGGAATATGATGGTCATTATAGCCCTAACTTTATGTATGACTGCATATATGTTGTGATTCTATATAACTTACAGCTAGAGAATTGCTATGTTATCCTCTATCTATGTACAATGAATCAAATTGCACTCTGTTATCATGTAAGCCTAAATAGAATAAATAAATAAATTAAATATGAAATAAAAAGAACTAAGCTCACTTGGGTCAAATCAACTGCCTTTCTCACTAGCAGTAATATGCTAGAATAAAAATGTCACGGATAAAAATAAAAAAAAAAAAAAAGATAACCTTCCAAAATGGAATTCTCTCTCTTCAGAAAAATTGAAACCTCATTTGTAAAGGCTCTCTCATAATTAAATCAGTGTATTCTAGGATAATCTCATCTAATTAACTGAAAGTCAACTGATTTGTAATCTTAATTACAATTGCATGGGTATCAAATAACTCTTTCTAATCACAAGAGTAATGACCCATCATAATAATGGTGCACTCCACACTCAAGGAGAGGGGATTTCACAAGGGCATGTACATCAGGGAATCTTGAAAGTCATCTTAGAGTTCTGCCTATCACATTTATTTATACATTCTCCTGTTGATAGCTATTTCAGTTTCACTTTTTTGGCTAAGTTGAATAAAACTGCTCAAAAATTTATTTTGAGTCATCATATATTTACGGGAGATATGTATCTAGGTATATATATTCTGCAAGTTCTATGTCAGATATAATAATTATGAATATTTTCTCAAACTCTATGGTTTATCTATTCAGTTCCTTAATGGCATCTTTTGAATAATTGATCTTTTTCATTTTGAATAACTCAACGTATTGGTTTCTTTTCCTTTTAAGTGTAGTGCTTTTTGTGTTCTTGTTAGAAAATGTTTGACTAACCCAAAGTGGCAAAGCTACACTCCTCCATTCTTCTATATTATTTAGAATTTTAGGGTTATTTTGTTCATTATTGTTTGAATTAACTTTTTACATGGTAAGACAAGGACCAAGATTCATTTTATCTATTTTTCTCCAAAATGGCTATCCAGATGTTTCAGAATCATTTGTTGAAGATATTTCCTACTCTTTCTTTAAACTCATATTTCTAAGGATAGATATTCTGCAGGAATTAGCTTTAGCTGTCTCTTACTATATTACTTTTTTTCTTACATAATTTTGCCTATTCCTTTGACTTTCAATGAAATGTATACTCTGATGATACCTAAATATATATATATGTACTTGAGACCTCTCTTCTGGGTATCTAGATAAAATCACTTCAGCTATCTACTTGACAGCATAAAGGTATCTTAAATTTAACATGGTCAAAGAAAAAAATCTTAACTTTCCCAGCTATAAAACTTTTCTCTACATAAGAATTTTCTTTTTCTCAATAAATACATGTTTAGCACTATGTTCCCAGAAATCTAGCAGATATTCTTAATTGCTTTCTTTCCTTTACTCTCTTCAAACAATGTCAGTACACCTTGAAAAGTCTTTCTTTAAAATCATCTCAAATTCAACCATTTCTTAAGCTCTCCTGTGCTACCACTTCAATGTCTACCCACAATTATCCCTCACAGGACTGCCTCAGCAGCCAGTGATGCTCCCTCTTCCACTATTGCCCCTTTCCCACTCAGTCCTCTTAAAGCAGAACAAGTGACCATTGAAAAATGTTCTTATGCAACTTTCTTGCCCAAAATTTCTAAAGAAATGTTACTCAACTGCATTAAAAGCACTAAGCACATATTGTGTGTCTGACCTATTCAAAGCACCAGGGATGTCATGGTAATTACAAAAAGGCATCGTTCCTCAGTTCACTAAATATATACTCATCCAAATCCTGTCATTCATGGCAACATGGATGGAAATGGACATCTTTGTGCAAAGGCACAAATGACAAAAACTGCACACTCTCACTCATATGGAATCTAAGAAACTTGATCTCAGAATTGTTGAGAGTAGAATGGTGGTTACTAGAGGCTAGGAAGAGTGGGGCCAGGGAATAAATATTGATCAATTGGAACTATAGCCAGATGGGAGAAATGAGTTCTAGTATTCCATCACACAATAGGACACCTATAGAGGACTGCATATGTGTAAAAACCTAGAAGAAAGGAATTTTAGTGTTTTCACCACAAAGGAATGACAAATGTTCAAGAAGATAACATTACATAACATACTGAACATTACATAACACACATGTATATAGAAGCATCCCATGGTACATGGTACCCCAGACATATATACAATTTTTTATGTGTGGATTAAAAAAATGAAAGAAAAAAAAGTACCACCATTTTATATCCAGACACACACATACATGCCCAGACACTCACTTGTAAAATGTTAATCAGAAGTGTGACAAAGATAAGGAAATGGAAATTCAGATGGATAAGACAGCAAGCAGGAGAGAAACAGATGAGCTTGGCAAAAAGACAGGAGTCAGTCTTTCTGGTCTCATTAGGTATGACTTTTCTCTAATATAAAAGATGGATTTGACACACGTCACTGTGACGGCAGAGTAGACTATACTTCAGGAAGTGAACAGAGACAATGCAGGCAGTGCACTGGAAGATTTCAGCAAGGATCCAGAAGCAGGCTGGTAGCTCTTTCCCGCCGTGGACCTGTGTGTTCCACCTCAGCCATCTCCTCTATTGCTCCTATGTATCTGTTCCATCTCAGAGTAAATATTTCCTTTTAAATGGAGGCATGCCTTGACAACTAGACAATGAATTGTTTCTCACTCATATGCATTGTTTTCTGTCATCAAGTTGATTGTTTCCTTTTCAACTCTTTCACATTTTGTAGTTAGCACTTACTATTGGATTAGTTCTATGCCTGTCATTAGAATGCATATAGCAAGAGAGCAGGGACCATGTCTGTCTGTTTTACCAGAGCAATACTCATCAGCACATGCCACAGTGGCCACTTCTTGAGTATACCAATAAAAAAAAATCAAGTAAAGTGATTGTCTTCAATAAGATATTTCTTTTTTTTCTTTTATAGCCCAGGTGGCATTTTGGCTCACACACATTCAATTAAACCCTTCAAGAACTATTCAACAGGTACATGGCAGGTGTTAGACACTGACCTCTAAGATCATGCCACTGTATATCAAAATGGTTTGGAGCAAGGACTAGACTAGGGTTCTTGGATTTGAACTTCAGTTATGCTATTTCTAGCTGCACAATATTGGAGAAATTACTTAGTATCTCTGGATCTCAGTTTCTTCATCTGTCAAACAGTGACAGAGTTCTTTACAGTGTAATGATGAAAGGAAATACTGTTTTCTTAGCTAATTATTCATCCTACTGGGAAAAGCAGAAATTTAAATGAAATTAATAGTATATTAAAAATGTGATATGTGTCAGGAAGGATAATTATTGTATATTGCATGTGCAATAAAATAAGTTTATTATTATATAACAAGTTCCCTTGCTATTTAGAGGAAAGAGAGAACTTGATTTCATTTCAGATTCAGATTCATCCTGCCAATGAGTTTTAAGGTAATTGAGTTGGAGAGAGCCCTGGGAGCTGAAGAAAATCCCCTTCTGTCATGAAAACATAGAAGTTGCTCAGTGTGTATGTGTGCATTATCAGATTTCACACACACGTTATTTTGTATATGATTTATCACATATAAATCATAATATATACAGTCACATTTAAATCAAATATATTTTGCTGTATAACAAACTACCCCAAATCTGAGTGGATTAAACTAGCAGTTAAACAAGTTTTCTCACTAATCTTGGGTCAATTTGAGGTTGGCTCATCTTGGCTGGCTTTAGAGGCAGCTCTATAGCACATCTCTCTTTGTCGTCCAGAACCAACAGCCTAGTTGAGTATGTTTTTCTCAAGGCAAAAGCAGAAGTGAAAAGTATACAAACAAAAGCCCACATGAACTCTTGAGGTCCCACAGTTCTGAAGTGGCACAGAGTCAACTCCATATCTTTGTATTGACATAAGAGATTCATGGAGCTGAATTCAAATCAAGATTGGGCAAATAAATTTTACCCCTTTGATGGAAATAGATCCAAACTATATGGCAAGGTGCTTGAATAGAAGGAAGGATGAAGAATAATGTAATTCACCAAATCTGCTGTATGTTCTTTGTTATTTTTGAATAGCGACAGGAACATTAAATCCTGAATTAACAAAGAAATATAGGACAATATACATTACTCTATCATGTGAGTGTTTACAGGCAATTAAGTGGATTTTAGCTAAAATGGACAAGTTGAAGAAATAAAAAAAATAATAAGGCAATATTTTCCTTTGAAAACTTAAAATAAATGCCACTATTTATAGTAACTCTTTGAATATATACAACAGAATAATGAAACACTTTATGTAAGATTAGAGCTATTATTCCTTTTTCAAAATGTTCTCTCATTTCACAGGATATTTTTAGTAAGATAATGCCATTTTTCTTTTCTTTTTTTCTCTTATTCCAATTCAAACTCTATATCTTTTGAGATTTTTGGGCAACCAAGTAATTTATAGTTTGATGGAGCCTTCCCAGGACCTTTCCTAACATAAAAGACTCTTTAAAAAATACTTCTATTCTGTATTCTGTAATTGCCTCAAATTCAGGCTCTTTCTTCCCTAGCTGTGTAAAAAACCTAATCAAGTTTAAGAGATGAATTGTGTGCTGTGTCTTAAAAATAGCCACTTTTCTGTACTTTTCATTAGAAAAGTGTGATGTTTTATTAATTTTCCCATTTTCTACTTTTTCTTTAAACTTTGCAAGACCACTGTATACAGAAGTACACGAATATGTGAATTTTAGTATAAAAATTTACCCACATAGGGTTATTCAAATGTTCTCATTCACCTAAAAGCAATTAGCCTATGTAACACATCAAAAGAAAAAGTTCTAAATGATATTTTAATTCTTTGCAGTGTTCAATTAGCCAGAATTAAAAGCAAAATATTCACCCTGAAAAAGGACTTCTTTTTAAGATATGTGTATCATATTTGTGGGAAAAGATATGATGTCAGCTTGATTTAATCACACACACACACACCCACACCCATAACTTCACACTTACCACTTTTACAGTGAGAACATTTAGAACCTACTCTTTTAGCAATCTTCAAGTATACAGGATATTGTTATCAACAATAGATCTGCACAAATAATCACCCTCAACTCAAACTTGGTACCCTTTCTCCAACATCTCCCCATCTCCCATGCCACCCCTCACACTCACTGTCTCTGATAACCACCATTCCACGGTCTACTTGCATGTGTTGTTTTTTGTTTTAGATTCCACACATAAGTGAGATCATGTGGTACTTGTCTTTCTATGCCTTGCTGATTTCACTTAGTATGATGTCCTCCAAGGTTTTCACAAATTATAGTAATCTTTGCTTTTTTATGTCTGAATAGCATTCCATGGTGTATGTGTACCGCAGTTTCTCTATCACTCCTCAGCTGATGGACACAGGTTGTTTTCATTTCTTGGCTATTTTGGGTAATGGTGCAATAAACATGGGAGTGCAGATATTTCTTCAACATGATAATTTTATTTTCTTTGGATATATACACAATACTGAGATTGCTGAATCATGTGATAGTTCCATTTTTAATTTCTGAAGAGTCTCCAAATGTTTTCCATAATGGTTGTGCTAATTTACACTCCCACCAGCAGTGTGCAAGAGTTCCTTTTTCTTCACACTTATTAGCTAGCTTGCTTGCTTGCTTGCTTGCTTTCTTTTCTTTCTTTCTTTCTTTCTTTCTTTTTGATAACAGCCATTATAGCACAGGTGAGGTGTTATCTCACTGTGGTTTTAATTTTCATTTCTCTGATAAAGAGTTCTGTTGAGCACTTTTTTTTCATATACTTGTTGACTATTCAGATGTCTTTTTTTTTTTTTTTTTGGTACCAGAAATTGAATTCAGGGGCACTTGACCACTGAGCCACATCTCCAGCCCTATTTTGTGCTTTTTATTTAGAGACAGGGTCTCACTGAGTTGCTTAGTGCCTCAACATTGCTGAGGCTGGCTTTGAACTTGCGATTCTCCTGTCTCAGCTTCTCAAAGTGCTAGGATTATAGGCGTATGCCACAACGCTCCGGCTGTGGGTCCATTTTTAATTAGGTTATTTGGTTTCCTTACTCTTGATGTCCTTGAGTTCCTTATGTATTTGGGGTATGACCTCCTTAATATTGTAGGGTTTGCTAATATTGTCCCCAGTTCCTTAGCTTGTCTCTACACTATTGTTTCCTTTGCTCTGGAAGCTTTTACATTGGGTGAAATTCCACTTGTCTAGTCTTGCTTTTGTCTGTCATTTTGGAATCATATCCAAAAACTCTTTTCCAAGACAAGGTCATAGTAGATCCTAAATGTTCTAGATTCTTCCATTGTTTTATGAAGCCCTTTATTCTAGGGCACTCAGATTACAAAATAACCAAATATCATGGAAATTTTTCATAGAATTATAGTCAAAAAGGAACTTTAGAGTTAATTTTTAACTTAGTCTTTTGGTTTAACTTAAGAAGAAATTGAGTGAAGTAGAGGGGAAACTCAATTTGTCAAGGGAAGACATAGGACTAAGATCATTAGATAATCATAGATACAAATACCATCTTTGCACACAAGGACAATATGGATTGGAACAAATCACTTAGCTTATCTGAGTCTCAGGTTTCTTACTTGTTAAATGAGAATTATAGTATCTCCCATGAAGTATAATTGTGAAAATTAAATAAGTAAACACATATCCAAAGAACTCTATAATAGATATTCCTTTAGGCCATATAACTAGATATTTTCAGATATGAGAAAACAGAAATCCCTGACTTCCAGCCTAGTTACCATTCCCCATGTTTTCTATGTTCATGCTTGCTTCAAGTAATGTAAAATTTATGGGTAATAAAGAAGTCTCTTACACAGCTCGTAAGCAGCATGTATACAAACTGAACAGAATAAATCCACAGATCAAAGAGTGGCCAGTGTCTGTAAAAACAAACTGAGTTACCAGTGCCAACAATACAGACATCATCCCCAGTGTCTGATAAAGAACACAAGTAGTCACATTTAGATATCATGTTCTTGTGTGTCTCCCCTCTCTCCACCTCCCTCTCTTTCTCTCTCTCTCTCCCCCTCCCTCTCTCTGAGATATATTAATCACCACTTGTCATTTTTCAACATATCAGGATTTGATGGAAAACAATTGAAGTCAGAATAAAAAAATTTGAAGGCTTCTTCTCCTCTCACTCACACACCTAGCATTTTCCCAGTTCAACGTGTTCTGACATCTCAGTGATGACTATAATATCCTGTTAGAGCAAACACCTCTCAGACTTGATTCTGTTATAGACCTAAGATGTTCCTTAGAGATAACTGAACTTTGATTAAGGACCATTTGAAAGAATTGTTCACAGCTTTCTTTCATTATTTTCTATGCACCAAAGCCCTACTCAAAACCTCATTCACAATAGCACCAGTTGATGCTCTTTGGCCTGATGTAATCTGACATTGAAAAGTGCTTTCACCATGTTATAACATTGTACCAGTACTCTGTATTGTGAAGCTCTATTTATAGCAAGAGTTAGTATTATTATGCTCTTACTCTATACCAAGCTTTCTGCCAGGGACTGTATATGTGTTATCTAATATAATATTCACAAAAGAACTCTTTAACATCTTATTCTGATAACTAGAGGTTGGAGGGAGATAAACTAGGATGTGAACTGATCTCCATCAGATGCCAATGTCTATGCTTGGAGAATAATTTCCTGAGAAAATGTTATAATTTACGGAATGTCTGTAAACTGCTAAGTATTGGAGAAGCAAAATTCATAAAACTTTGTGAACTGAAATATTTCTAGTGTTTATAGGAATCACAGGTCCCATTGCTTATTTGTGCATTTTTAAAAATTGCTCCTAGAGAGAAGTTAAAAATTGCAAAATAATACAATTTAGTTTTTTTGTAATCTGTAATCATTTAAAAATATTTTAAACATATTTTACATAGATATTAAATATAATTTAAAGTATTAACATAAGGAAGTGCCCCCTTCCTTTTTTGTTACATAAACTATACATTCCCCCGGAAAAGAAAAAAATCAAGATTCGTTTATATTAAATTCTCACATACATACTGAGATCCACTTTTGAACACAACTGAATTCCACTTATCAATTTATCTATTGCTAATTGACATCAGCACTGAATTAATTTTATTAATGTAACTTTACATTATATTCTAAAATCTAGTTGTCTTTTTTATACGTTATCACTTTTTTCTTTCTCTTATTTTTCATCAAGTAGTAGGTATTTACTCTCTTAAAATTTGAAATAAAATTTCCAATTTCAAAATTATTTTATTTTTTTGTATCTGTTGCAATCTTAAATTGTGACCATGTATCTTTTTCTAGTTTCTGAGTTGATTGAAGGTACTTAGAGTTATGGGTGAGATAATATTTACTGCTATTGTTGGTAAACAATCTTACTTACATTTAAGTTAGTTGGTCTCTAGTTTTCTGTTTTTCTTTTCTTTTTCTTTTTCTTTTTTTTTTTTCTTTTTTTTGGAGGAGGGTACTGGGGGTTGAACTCAGAGCACTTAAACACTGAGCCACATCCACAGCCCTTATTTATATTTTATTGAGGAAGGGTCTCACTGAGTTGCTTAGCACCTTGCTAAGTTGCTGAGGCTGGCTTTGAATTCATGATCCTCCTGCCTTAGCCTCCCAAGTCGTAGGGGTCATAGATGTGTGCTACCACCATTGACTAGTTTTCTGTTTTTCTTAGACTTTTTAAAATTATAAATGTGTTTCTGAATTTTACCAAATTCCATTTCAACATGTGTATATTTCATCCTGTGCTTTTTCTTTGTGTTGCAAAGTTATCTTTGGATACCTTATGTTCTTAACGAGTCACCTGAGGAGTCAATCAAATAAATTTCCTTTTTTAAGTGGAGAAATACATAAGTCATTAAAAAACTTCATATGAAGAGTTACTCTACCTTCTTTTGCATTAGATACAGACAGTAATCAAGAAAATTCAGAGCATACACTTTCAGTTTGGGTCAATTATCTGATATGAGTTAATAATCAGCCAAGTTTTTTGCTTTTGAGCTTCATCACTATCTGTCCCAAGGGGAATTAGTCACTCTTTCAGAGTCCCTCTTTGCTCTTATATCTATTATAACTTCAATATACATACACATATATACATTTAAACATACATCCATGTAGATACATTATCAGTGTGTTTATATGTGTGTATGTGTATGTGCATGTGTTATACACACACACACACACACACACACACAGTGCCTTAGCAAAGTGCCAATTATATAATAGCTGTTCAGTAAATAGTTGCTAAATATTATGTCTTTTGCTTTATATATTCCTTGCCACTAGAATGGCAGAATATAAAGGAAATGTTGAATAAACTTAAGTGCATATTTTGATAGCTATTTCCTTAAAATTTAAGTATTTTCTAAAAGAGTTTAAAAGTCAATTCACTCTCTAAGGAATTAAGACTGTTGTCCTACTGACAAGGAAAAATTTGTTGTGTTTCTGGCTGAGATATAATAAATTCTGTGCCATCTGTTAAAGAGTAAAAAGAAATGGAAAAGTAAAGCGTGGTAAGTGTACTTAGATAATAAATCTAATCAATAAGCATCTTCAATCTGTTTTAAATGCTTATAAATACGAATATTTAGCTGACACTTCATAATTAGCTTCATAGAAAGTGAACCAAAACCTCAGCAACCTTTCCTGGTAAATAGTGCTCAATATCCCCCACCAGAGACACTGGGATTTTAGACAAATATTCTTGGAGGAAGTTAAAATATGTGAGCCAAATAACAAAAGAGCTAGTTCATTTACGGGGTCTAAACAATCAGTCTGGTTATCAACCACTGGAATCTTTTCATTGATTGGCAGTTTATATTTTGTGTATGAATGGAATAAGCACCTGCACAATTTAGATGTTTTCTAGAATTCTACCCCAATCCATTATAGGTGTTTTCTAACTGGATTCTATAAGGTCAGCCACTATAAACTTAAAGTACATTTTTCCAAAGTCAACTGTGGAGCTCACAAATTTAAATATTAATAAAATCACAGTTGTTTTTCTAACACTGTAGATGGAGTTCTTAACGTAGTTTGCAAAATGCATCCACAGAAACATTCCAATGGCTGTATCTTTCCTGAAATCATTGAGAAACATGCACAGACACACACACACACACACACACACACACACACACACACACACACCATGTATTCAAAAGAACAAAGTTTTCTCTCTTGTCCTTAATACATATTTGAGGCAAGGAAAAAGTCATGAGAATTTCTAGCTTTTCTGAAGATCATTCAAAACAAAATGTTTAAAAATAGACACTTGTATTCCTAAGCCATATTGTTTCTAACAACACCCAACATCACAACACTCTTCCCTCCAAATTAACAAAAATCACTCAGTCATTAACTTATTCAATAATTCTTTCTGAGTATCTATTACATGCCAGGAATGGTTTAAAGAACTAGAAATGCAGTAAGGAATGAAACAGGCTCCAATCCTGGCAGAGTTCACAAAGTTATTTGGATACTTAAGAGAGGGAAAGTGAAGAGAGGGAGAGAGAGGAGAAGAGAGATGCTCATAACCATGATGCTGCACCACTGGAAGCAAAAAGTAAACAAGGAACCAAAACCATTTTATAAGGGATGCTGAAGAACAAAGGGCACATTGCCTTTGAGGATTTGTATTCATATTCAGCTTTCATTGCCATTTAAAATGCTAAATTCTTCCTGTGCATGAAGCAATTGAGGGAGTAGGGATCTTTTCAGCAGTTTGGTATAAAGCTGATGCTTGCTATTAGAGCAAATTAAAAGATTGATGACAATCCCTTTCAAACTGAGGAAAGAAAAAGAGAAATCAAGAACAGACATTTGCCCATCTAAACTTTCCTACACTTCTGATGTCTTGGATTCAGAGTCAGAAAGTCTCCTGCCTTTTAAAAAGTCTGAAACCTGTTATATTCTTTTTCCATGAACAGAAGTTTGGTTGAATATGTCATATCTAATTTTTCTACTATAGGAAGACAGTTCCTATGCAAATGTCTCCATCATATTAAAGCTAACCCATGATTTATTTTCTGATAGAGGAAAATTCATTTGTTAATGGCATTAGGTAACTCAGTAAGAAAATAAGTTGTTTAATGACAGACCTGTCACAGCTGATGAGACTATAGCAAGGTAATCTACCAAAGGCCTATTTAGCAGTGTGGGAGGAAATCGTTGAGATTTGTTTCTACCCTCTGACTTTTAATGACTTTGTATTTTATCTTAAAACTCACCTGCTTCTATGGGAAATAGAAAATGAAATACATTACAGATTTGGTATAATTAAATCTCTATCATTGATATAACTATGCTTAGTCTACTGGACTGGCACATAGCAGTTATTTAATATGTCCCTTAAAAATGAGTCTCCTGGTTTTAGATATTATCTTAAATCACAAGCTTAGCAAATCATTTTTTTCTTTTGCAAATGCACTATTGCACTCCCAGCACTGGAGGAGGTCAGTTTTACATAAGACTTGGTATCAGACATACCAAGAATCAGATTATATTCCTGAAATAAAACTGAGTGCAATAAACACATAAAAGATCATCATATAATACACTGTACTTTTAATAAAAACCTAGTGAACACATAGCTATTGAGCACCCCTATTTGAAAGACCAGAAAATATAAGTAACATACATGTGGATCAAACACATTCTAACTTCAAAGTGGCTGATTATAGAATGATGAAAATTAGAAAAAAAACACATAAAAACTTGATTTGAAACTTAAGCAGAAACAAAATTTCTGACCAATACTTAACTTATTATTGGATAAAACAAATTAATTCTTTTGGAGGGCTCAGTAGCATTACAACTGTTCTATTAAACTTTCTCAATATGGTTCTTATAAGTACATGCTGAATAATTTTCCAGAGGAAAGCAATGCTAATTCTATGGAACAGCCTAAGAGGATGTCATTTGTGTGACTCTCTCAAAGCACTAAGCACAGATAGAAGATGACTGATTTCCATTACCAACAGCTGCTAAAGCTCTTGCTGAAGTCCCTAGTTGGCTATCTCCTCCCAAGAGCAATTATATCATGTCTTCTTTTACTGTAGCAGGTGCCGCAGCATGTGGGGCAATTTGGTATTGTTGACAGATCTAATCCCATTTGCTGGCAAGGTAAGTTTATTTTTCCCATTCCTAGAGTCAGCTAATTCATTGGGGGCATGCAATGAGTAGCTAAAGATGCAATGATCCTCTTGAGCTTGTCTACAATGATGAGCACTCATTGGGGAACTGGGACTACCTTATACTATCTGTAAACGGCCTTCCATATGGAACAAAGGGAAGAGAAAAGCAGCTCCACTAAAACTGTCTGCAGAAACGCAGTAGACAGGAGGCATGGGGCTCCATTCTTGTTCTTAACTGAATATATTCTCACTGAGTTCAAGATTGTATAATACAAATCTTCACATAAAATAGTCACAGACTTACTAGTAGATTGTATTTTATGAATTTCTTTGTATAATTTGACTCTACATTTCCACATTAGTAATATCATAGCCAACAAAATGTAATTCTTTTCAGCTTTAGTCATGACCCAATGCTACTTTCAGTGATTACTGAATTACCACATTTCTGCCTTTGGACAGTCTGTCTGTAGTTAACATTTTCTTTAAACTTTTTATGGGGTTGGGGGTACTAGGAATTGAACACAGGCAGGCTTTACCAGTAAACTACATCCCTTATACTTTATTTATTTATTTAATCTATCTATTTATTTATTTTTTGAGACAAGGTCTCACTACTTTGCTGAGGAACTCACTGGGCTGCTGAGTCTGGCCTCCTACTTGTGATCCTCCTGCTTCAGTCACCCCAGTCACTGGGATTATAGGCAGGTATCACTGCATCTGGCTATTTAAACTCTTAAATATCTTGTCAGGAGAATATCTCTGAGATCCTGGTTAAATACACAAAACCCTAAATATAGAAAGAACAAAAGTTTGCCTATCTACTCATTCCTTCTTTGGTCAGTCATTTAATAAACAGTTAGTATGTTGTTTACTATATTACACTGTACTCCAGAAGGCTGGTTAGGTGCTGAAGACAGTAAATACAATTGGACTTATACCTGCCTTTGTAGAACTGAAAGGTTTGAGGGAAAGTTTTAAATAGTGGCATTAAATAAATAGTCCACTAAAGGTACCATTTTTCAACAGTGAGGAGATAGCAAAGTACAGAGAGGAATAGAAATAGACCATGGAAAATTTTTATGGATTAGTAACTAGATAGCACCACATTTTTAGAGTTAGGGAGTTTAATTTACAATTGCCAATTTTGAACCCAGGTTAACTACCAGGAAAAACACCCATGTCAACGGGGACTCTTTGAGGCCTTGACAAAGAACCCATGCTTTCCCAGAGAAGAATTTATGAATTATGAAGAGCACAGCCATAGCTTAGTGAATAAGCAACTGAATTGTCAAAGCTGTCACAACAAAGTGCTCCCTAATTCAAACATATTTCAAAGAATGAGATTAAAAATTTCTGACAAGAAATGCAATTCTGTCATAGTGGATTATATATGATCATGTATAGCTTGTTTACCTGGTTCCCAATTTCAATTAGACTTTACAGTAATGTGAGCAAGCAAATAAGATTATACAGAATTTATCTAAGTACTTTTTTTGAAAGGAAGAATAGTCATCTGAAAAAGAAATTTCTGAAAGTAAGAAACAATGACTTTAACTCAGGAGAATAGTGAAAAGATGTCCTGAGTTAACATCTGTGCAGCAATCTAGAAAGTAATATATCCAAATTATGCCAGTGTTCTGTGGGAAAAAAATCCCAAAGAAAAATCTTGTGCACAGTAAACCTCATTTTTAATATACTGGAATATCTTAGTGTCATGAAGAAAGCAAATACTTCTTCTATATGGAACAACGAAAAAAAGGGAGTATAATTAGAAATGCTGAAGAAAAACAAAGCTATAAAAACAATTCAAGGTCTAAGAATAAGAAAACTCATTTATGATAAGCTTTTCATTTAAGAAGCTTTTATCAAACTGATTAAATAGTTATAATTTTATCTAGGTGAATATATTGAAGAAGATTGATAAGTTCTCTACTCTGTTGTAGTTTATATTATTGAAGGAAAAAAGATGTGAAATACAAATGTATATGCATTAAAGTCAAACAGTCATAAATACTATGAAGACATGCAGATTAATAGAGTGAAAAGTTCCTGGGGGCAGGGGTTGGTGGGACCCTAGAAGGGATTCCAAGAAGACTTCTCTGGGGAGACTGAATGATAAGGAGCCAGCCATGCCAGGCTCTGAAGGAAATAGTAGGTAAAGCTGAAACAAAGATTGCACATTGCTAATGTGGTTGGCATGTGTTAGGAACAGAAAAAGCAATTGGTGAGGCTGGAATATAGGGAAGAAGGAAGAACAGTTGGAAGTGAGGTCACAAAGCAGAATCCAAATAGGATCAGGGAGCACATGTCGAGCAAAGGCAAGAAGTCTGAATGTTATTCCAACATAAGTGCCAAACAATACTTAGAGGTTAATGAGAACACTGATACAACATATCAGAATTTCTGGGACACTTATGAAGGCAGTGCTAAGAGGAAAGTTCATTGCATTGAGCTCATACATTAAAATAATAAAAAGTCAACAAATAAATGACCTAATATTACATCTCAAAGCCCTAGAAAAAGGAAAAAACACCAAAAGCTGTAGAAGACAGGAAATAAAGTCAGAGCTGAAATCAATGAAATTGAAACAAAAGAAACAATTGAAAAAATTGACAAAACAAAAAGTTGGTTCTTTGAAAAAATAAATAAAAATATATAAAATTGATAAACCCTTAGCTACACTAACAAAGAGAGAGAGAAAACTCAAATTACTAAAATTTGTGTTGAAAAAGGAAATACCACAACAGACATTACTGAAATACAGAATATAATCAGAAACTATTTTGAAAATTTATACTCCAATAAAATAGAAAATCTTGAAGACATCAACAAATTTCTAGAGACATATGATCTACCCAAACTGAATCAGGAGGACATACACAATTTAAACAGATCAATTTCAAGCAATGAAATAGAAGGCGCCAAAAGCCTACCAAAGAAGAAAACCCCAGGACCAGAAGGATTCTCAGCTGAGTTCTACAAGACATTCAAAGAATAACATCAATACCCCTCGAATTATTCCATGAAATAGAAAAGGAAGGAACCCTTCCAAACTCATTCTATGAGGCTAGTGTCACCGAGATACCAAAATCAAAGAAAGACACATCAAGGAAAGAAACCTTCAGACCAATATCCCTGATGAACATAGATACAAAAATTCTCAATACAATTCTGGCAAATCACACACAAAAACATAATAAAAAGATAGTGCACCATGATCAAGTGGGGATTATCCCAGGGATGCAAGGTTGGTTCAATATACAGGAATCAATAAAAGTAATTCATCACATCAATAGACTTAAAGACAAGAATCATCTTATCTCAATAGATGCAGAAAAAGCATTTGACAAAATACAGTCATCTAAGCTAGAGTGACTGAACATCGGTCTACCCAGAAAAGTTCTGGTTTGTGCTTTACTTCCTGGCAATAATCACTAATAGAGCCCCGTTCACTCTCAAAAGTGTACTTCTTTGCACTATCAATTAAATGGTCAGCCATTCTTATGCCCCACACAAAATATTTCTAAGTCACAGGATAGATCCATGCTTCAGAAACTAGTTTGTCCAGATCCACATAAAATAATGAAACTTGAATCTTTATTCAAACCAAGTTCTCTTCCTCCCCCAGGTAAATTCTGCTGGACAGAAGGCCATAGTATTGGAAAGGGAGGCAAGGTGTAAGTTCTTTGCCTCTATGACTGACCTCCATATAGTGGTAGTTGGCTTAGTGGATCCCACATATTCATTTGCAGCTACAGTTTTTGCAGCCTGATTTCTTCCTGAAGAAGTTTCAGGATCCAAAGACTGCTTTTTTTTTTTTTTTTTTTTTTTTTTTTTTTTTTTTTTTTTTTTTTTTTGTATTGATGCTTAATTTCAGTACAATCTAGCTATGTTTTGGCCAATATCATGTTTCTTAAAATTTTGTGGGTCTCCTGAGAATCTTATAGGGATGCACTATATTAGACAAAAGCCATACCCACAAATCATTCTGTGATAAGCCCTTACTTAAATTGGGATTCTGCTGGGAGTGCTTAGGAACAGCCCTTAAGCTTATTATAATCGCTACTGTTTGACAGAATTCCCTGAAGCCCTACATTTGATCTATTTGAGTTCTTATAAAGGGTTTTATAGCCACATCCTCAGCTTCATATTTAGATCACATTTTCCAGGAAGTGCCCTAGATTTGATATTTGCCGGAAATCCATTTCTTAATTTTAGCATTGTTTGCAAACAGGAGAGGCTGGAACTTTCTGAAACTAGCAATTTCTGGCTCCTTTTAGTTCAGCAGCTCTGCCTTTAGTTTATTTCTCTTACATCCTAGTATAAGTAGCAGGAAAGTAGAAGAAAACATCTTTAAAACATTGTCTGGAAATCCACTTGCCCAGATTACCCTGTCTGCTTAGGTCAATTTTCCGATTTCCATATTTCATATTACCTCAGATGACACTGTTACTAGACTTTCTTCCACTGTCTAACAAAGACTCCCTTATTCCAGGTTCTGAAAGAATTTTCCTGACTCATCAGGTCCAACATACTTCCACTGAGAACCTGTCCAAGGTACTTTTAAGTTTTCACCAATATTATCTTCAAAGTCCTTCCCACTTCTGCTCATCTGTATGGTATAAAAACTCTTACACATTGTTAGATCTTTATTCAGCAGCTTTCCTACTTCAAATTACCAGAATTTCATTATTTATCTGTGGTGTACTACAAATTATCTGAAAATTTAACAATTTTAAAACAACAATAGACATTTATTTTCTCAACCATTTCACTATGTCAGGAATTCAGGAGCAGCTTAGCTAGGTCTTTGACTTGAGTATCTCTCTGAAGTTGCAGTTAAAATGTCATCCAGGTCTCCTTCAGTTCTAGACTCATTGCCAAAGTAGCTCAAATGATGCAAGTTGTTGCTGGCTGATGACAAGAGTTCTCAGTTTCTTACCACAGAGACCTTTCCACAGGCCCTTGGAACATCCTTGTGATGGGGATGCAGGCTTTCCTCAGAACAAATGTTCAAGAGAGGAAAGCAGAAGCAACGCTGTCTCTTACAGTCTAACATCACAATCCACACCCTGCCATTTCTATGATGTCCCACTGTAAAACCAGGCAGGACTACTTAAATGTGAAAGAGCCTATGCAAGGGCATGAATACCAGAACACAAGAATTTGGGGGTCTGTTTTGGAGAGAGCCTACCACAAACACCTAAGGGAAGCAGGTATGGTCTTACTTAACTCAGTTATAAGCTATCTTCAAACTCTAGCAAATAGTTGGAACTAAATGTCAGGTTTTATTTTGCTGGGTTTGCTGGGTTTTTAGATAGCAGATTCTTACCTACTTTCTATTTATAAAAGATTTTTAGCTCTTATCTTACTTACTCTGAAAGATCAACTTCTTTTGTAGCCCCCAGCATGCTGGCCATTTCTTCAGAATTTGTGTGTTGAAGATCTTTCTCCTTACCACGTAACCTTTCTGAAAAAGAAAGAAAATAGTCCCCTGTAGCTTTTTGGCATAGCTCTTCCATATTTTGGCCCAGATAAACTCTAGTGCAGGTCAATCCCAACACAACTTTCTGTCCTTAGGCTGTCTTTCAATATCTAATGCATCCAAACTTTTCCCTTTAGCTTTCTCAGGACTGAGATGCCAGTTTACAGTTTTTCCCTAAACACAGAAGAGAAATATTAAACATTTTTTTAGTCTCACTAATGTCTGTCCTTTGCAAATTGAGGAAAATGAAAAAGCTTCATCTCTCTCCCTTCTCTTTCCCATCTCTCTCATTTCTCTTGGGAGAAATGATTCTTTCATTGGAAAATCTGGATAATCATTGGAGATCCTGGAGCATCAGTGTCAGGATGCATGCTCAAAAATAATAATTTACTAAGACCTATTTTTCATTTCTATTTTTCAAAACATTTACATTTTTCCTATTAAAATTATGACCCTGTCATTTATTACAAAGCAATATAAAATATAAAATTTTTCTATTCTGAATAAAGACAGATTCTCTTTAAAATGTAAAATATCTCATTTAAATATTGCTTCCTTTTGGTATTTTTCACATCTGTTGCCTTTTACTCTTCCCACATAACACTTTTTCCTTTTAATTTTAAAGACATTTCATTCATAACTCTGCTAATTAATGTCATTTGAGTAGCAAGAAATAGAGAAATACCCAGGTTACTTAGGGTCACACAAAAAATGCAGATATAAACAACACATATATGCTCCTAGCTAGTCAAGCTGCTCACATAGAATAATTCTTGCTTCTTTTATGATACAAAAGCAACTTTCTTGATCCCAGAGCAGATCTGAATACCTGGCTCTCACATCATATAATGAGACATTGGCGTTTGATGCCTCTATGTTATGCTTGAAATTCTTTTCTCTCCTCTCTCTCCCATAATCTCTCTCTGGGTGTGTGCATCCTTTTGTTTTTCTCTTTGTAGTTTTTTCTTCTATTCATTTTTCTAGAAATCTTCTTTCTATCTATGTGTGTGTGTGTATGTTCTCATATTTTACCTTCCAATTTCCTTAAGAAAGAATACACTTATTGGAGACTTCAAACCAAGCTACCACTCTTGGATCCCTGGTTTTAGTAATGTAGATGTTTGGCAATTCCCTTTAGTCAATGGAACATTCTGTGTACCTGCTGCAGGTACCAACATTTTCAGATGTTCAAGTCCTTTATATAAAATGGCTATTTGCATATAATCTAGATACATCTCCCTGGATTCTTGAAACCATGTCTAGATTATCTATAATAATTAATACAATGTAAATGCTATGCAAATAGTCATTGTCATTTAGTGAATAATGACAAGAAAAATTTGCATATGTTCAGTTCTGAAGCAATTCCTAAAAAATATTTTTGATCCATGGTTGGTTGAATCTGAGGTGTGGAAACAGCATATATGAAGGGACAACTAACTATTTATCTATATGTGTAAATTTGAATAGATTTCTGATGCAAAGCCAGAACCTGACTTTGAAACTGACTCAATTTTTCCCCCAAATACATTAAAATATTTGAACAGAACCATTTTATCCTGCAAGGAATATTAACCACTTGACCAATTTGGTGTTAGGAAGTATTTATGGTCTTTTGCAATTGGATGCAGTTTTGTTTACATAGATTTTTGTAGAATTGATCTTCATATGATTTTGTTTTAAGAAACGGCTGGATTTTACTAAAATACAGTCATGTACTGCATAACACATGCTCTGGTCAAGATTCCACATATATAATGATGGCCCCATAAGGATATATGTAGCTTAGTGACATCACAGATATCTTAGCTTGTGTAAGCACATGCTGTGGTGTTTGAACAATGATAATCACCTAAAGACACATCTCTCAGAATGCACCTGTATCAAGTGACTTATGATTATAATGCACAATAAATCTCACACCCCAAAATAAAAGTTAATTCAGTAAAATCACATTACAACATAATGTACTTGTGAGACTTTATCCCAACTCCTTGGTTAAAAAAAAAATACCAATGGAAAATGCCACTTACTTATTATCATTATATATAAATATTTACTATAATTTATATTTAGTTTAAAAGATCTATGAAAACTTCACATTAATCATTTTCTCAATAACTGAGTACAGCTCTCAAATATGGAAAGATGAATGGAAAAATATCATTTGATAAACAAGAACAGTGGTATTATAGTACTCATAAATTAAAGATACTTATTTCAAAATATATCTCTTCAACTCATAATCAAATATGTCCTTCTAATTTCTGACAGGACAAAGATATTAGGTAAAATATATTTATCTATTTATTTCTACATAGGATGCCCATAAATTTTATTATTCAAACTGGAATACCTTATAGAGTAAAAGAGGTCAGAATTAACCATCCTGCTGTGACAATTTGGGGATTATATATTTCAGAATTCCTAAATATAAGATTTTATTAGGCAAGATGGAAATTGTTTACAGATTTTCAAAAGAGTCTAGGACTTCAGAAATTCTGTGTATTCTGGAGATTTTCTTTTTATGGCCAGCTAAGGGATCTGTCTTTTGCTTTTTTCCAATATTTTCAAAATCAAGTGCTCTTCTTCAGACAGTGGCAGTCTGGCATCTTATCTGATGTAAAAAAAGGTTCAAACTTTTACAGAGAAAAACTAGAAAAGATAAACAACTTAATAAAATAAAGTATTTCTTTGCAGATATCAGACATGATTTGTAAGGACATGAACCTGGAAAAGTAAAACCTTAAAAACTAGGCACTGCATTTATGTTTTCTTTTTCTTTTTTTTATTTAACAAATTATCAAAAAGGCTGTGGAGAGGATAATAAGCACCTTTGGGACTCTTGGGGGTAAAGAGACAAAAATTGGAGTTCAAGGCCTGCTAAAAACAAAATGGAAACCAGAAAAGAATCTGGACTTTTAGTGGGAACTCAACAGCTTTCTCCCTATGAGCAAGAATGAATCAGAAATAGATTAGAACTCCTACGAACTTAAGCGCCAATTTGAATTATGTTGATCCCTGGTTGGATTTATCCCTGTTTAGCAACCATCATAAGTGAAGTCAATCCTTAGTGGACAAAGTTAGCAACACCCCAGTACTCAAATTACATGACACTGACAAAGTTTTGTACACAATCTAGAATTCTACTTTAAAAGTAACAAACTTTAGGGAGACAAGACTTGGTGGAAACTATAAATATGTACAAGGATTTAAAATATCAAGGGTTAAGTGCTGGAGATTTGAAGACTATTACAAAGGAACCCAGAGTTGGCTCTATAGGACAACAAAATAATGAACTAGGATCTGTCTGTCTTATTTAGAAAAAATGATGACTCAGGTAGAAAGGTCTCAAGATAAAGATGTATAAGATTCCCCAGCTAAATGGAAAAGCAGTGTTATTATTCGGTAACACTCGTACATTTGCATTTAGCTCCACAAACCTAAAATACTAGGAGCCAGTTAAAAATCAGCAGACTTCTAAGGAAGCATAAACATCAAAAATGAAAGAGAGAGAGAAAAAAAAAACAATGTTGTCAAACAGAATCTATTCAAAAAGAAGAATACTTGGGAAAAAATTCAATTTGGTTTTAAAAATTAAAAACTAAACCCTGTCATTAATATCAGAGAGAGAGGAAACTTAATTACAACCACAAACTTGGAATGGGATAATACAAAGAAAAAATGCACTGAAAAGTATAACTAAATAGAATGACATAATAAAATAATAGCAGCATTGGTAGATAAACTTTAAAGAATCTCATAAAGTCAAAATAAAATAGAATAGATAAGCTATTCTGAGTAACAACCACAGGGTCCAAAATTTAAAACCAAGAGCTCAAGAAAGAGAGAACAGGAAAATATGAAGGGGAAAAAATCATCTAGGAGAAAATTCCAGGAAAATTCCAGAATTTAAGGCCCCAAAAATGAAATTTTAAAGTATCATCATAGCCTAATTGTTATGATAGACTCATGTAAAACAAAGCATCAGAGTATTATAAAAGTCGCTAATTTAAAACAAAGAAAAAGGAGAACATATTCAAGAACTTTCAGAGGTGTACCAGGACAGGGGGAAAAGCCATGAGCATCACCTACCCAATGTGGGAAGAAATTCTTTTCACCAATATTGCTTTATATTACCTATAATGATAATCTTCTTTTAAAATTCTGACTTGTAGTTGGCTATATTATTGTTTTAAAATACTCTGTAGACCATTGGGAATCAGATTGTCCTCTGACTTGCAGCAACACAGGGAAATGGGAGGAAATGGAACAATATACTCATTTAATAAACAAAAAATAAGTCTTGGTCCCCAAATTTGTCCTAGGTACTTTGAACATACTTGGAACAAGCATGAAGAAATCTTCTGCATGAGTAGTTCATATTTGTTCCCTTATATATTTGGACTTTGGTTTTGGGTAACCATTTTGAGTAAAAGAGTAACACAATTTGACTATTACATTATTATAATTCACTCTAGATTGTGTTGAAAATAGAAAACAACCAACAGGACAGCAAGGGTAGGATTGGGAAGCCCAGTTAGAAGACTGTTAGAGTAATCCAGGCCAGAGGGGATTGACTGTTATCATAGGCAATAACAATGGAAATGAGAAGTGTGCACATTCTGTTTTTTTAAGGTAGCATTTGTGAGATTTCCTGTTATATTGGATATGCAATGTGTAAGAAGGAGATGAGCCTCAATCCAATGAAAAGCAGAACATATCCTTAACTGAGATGAAAAGGGATAGTTAAAAGAGAAAGATGCACATTAGGAAATTGAGTCCAAGTGTAGAATTCAGCAAAGGGAATAGACAAGACCATTCAGTTGCATTGTGTGAAGAAAATCAGGAATCACTCGTATTGTGAGGCCAAGTGAAGGAATACTATAGAGGAGGGAGTGATAAGTAAAGGAAGCCTGATAATCATGAGTGTATCTAGCAACACAGGAGGTCTCATTTATACTGCAAAGAGAATCTTCAGCATGTAGGGAAAGGCACAAGCCTAATGAGAATAGCTATCACAGGAGGAGAGAAGTGTGAGACAAGAGGAGGAGAAATTATTTACTAAGAGTTTTTCTGCAAAGAGGAGCAAAGGAGAGGGAGCTGAAGTCAGTCACATGGTAAGGAGAGTTTTTTTCTTTTTCAAAAATGAGAGAAAGAACATGTTTCTATGCTAATGGAATTGATTCATTCGAGAGGGAAAATGTGGCCACAAAGGAGAGAGGGGGAAACAAATCTGAAAGTTTGTTCATGATTTTTGTTGCCTGAGTTTTTGGGTGAAATGCAAAAATATCAATGCCCAGATCAATGTCTTATAGCATCCCCCTGTGTTTTCTTCTAATGATTCTATAGTTTCAGTTCTCATATTTAAGTCTTAAAATCATTTTTAGTTGACAGGTGTGAGATAGGGTCCAGTTTCATCATCCTACGTGTGGGTATACAGTTTTCCAAACACACTTTATTGAAGAGACTATCACTTTCCCATTGGGTATCTTTGGCATGTTTATTAAAAATCAATTCGCCTGTAATGCCAGCTGAGGCAGGAGGATTGCCAGTTCAAAGCCAGCCTCAGCTATAGTGAAGCGCTAAGCTACTCAGTAAGACCCTGTCTCTGAATAAATTACAAAATAGGGCTGGGGATGTGGCTCAGTGGTTGAGTGCCCTTGAGTTCAATCACTAATACCAAAAAAAAAAAAAAAAAAAAAAAAAAAATCAATTGATCATAAATGAATGGGTAGATTTTGGCCCTCTGTTCTCTTCCTATTGTGAGAGGTGTCTATCTTGATGTAAATAGCATGCTATTTTAATTTTAATTACTATAGCTTTGTTGCTTAGTTTGAAGTCAGGAAGGGTGTTGTCCCCAGCTTTGTTCTGCTTTCACTAGTCAGGGTTTCTGCATTTCTGTATGAAATTTAAAATTCTTTTTTTCTTTTTCTGTGAAGAATGACATTGTAGTTTTGACAGGGATTACATTGAAATTGTAGACTGTGTTGGGTAGTATGAACATTATAAATACTAAATCTTCCAGTCCATGAATGCTAAATATCTTTTGAATTATTTGTCTTCAATTTCTTTTATCAAAATTTTATAATTTTCAGTGTACAAATCTTTCACTCCCTAAGTTAAATTTAAGTGTTATCAATTTGGGGAAGGTATTGTCAATTGGATTGTTTCCTTGATTTATTTTTTAGATAGTCTGTTGCTAGTATGTAAAAACACTATTGGTTCTTATGTTGATTTCTTTATCCTGAAGCTTTATTGTATTTTTTTATTTACTCTAACAGTTTAGTAAAGTGTGTAGGATTTTCTATGTATAAAATGCTGTTTCTATCAGGCAGCAACAATGTCACCTCTCCTTTTCCTTTGTGGGTGCCTCTTACCTCTTCTTTTTGCCTAATTCCTCTGACAAGGACTTTCAGAAACGAATAATATTGAATAGCAATGATGAGTTCAGGCAGTGTCCAGGCACTAAAAACAAAAGTACACAAATGGGATTACATCAAACTACAAAGCTTCTGCACACCAAAAGAAACAATCAATACAATAAAAAGACAACCTACAGAATCAGAATAGTTGTGAACCATACATCTGGTAAGTGATTAATGTGAAAAATTTATAAGGAACTCAAATCAATAGCAAGAAAGCAACTCATTAAAAAATGAGCAAAAAGCCCAGTGCCGTGGCACATGCCTGTAATCTCAGTGACTTGGGAGACTGAAGCAGGAGGATCACAAGTTTGAGGCCAGCCTCAGCAACTTAGTGAGACTCTGTTTGAAATTTTAAAAAATGAATAGGGCTGGGGATGTGGCTCAGTGGTAAAGTGCCTCTAGGCTCAACCCCCATAACAAACAACAACAACAAAATACACATTGAATACACATTTCTCAAAAGAAGATATACAAATGACAAACAGATACATGAAAAAATCCCAAATATCACTCAATGTTATGGAATAAAAATTAAGCCTGCAATGAGATATCACTTCATACATGTTAGAATGGCTATTAATAAAAATATTGGTGATGCCATGGGAAAAAACGGGTAACCCTAATACACTTTTCATGGGAATGTGAATTAGTATAGCTATTATGGAAAAACAAGTATAGAGGTTCCTTAAAAAGCTAAAAACAGAGGCACCGTATGGTCAAGTAGTTGCATTTCTGGGTATAGATTCAAAGTATCTGAAATCAGCTTGTCAAGGAGATATTTGAACTTCCAGTAAATTCTCAAGAGTTTGCATGTATTCAAAGGAAGTTACTGAAGTATGTGCTCCACCCAGATAAAGATATAAGCAGAGAAAGACGAAGACATGAAATGACATGAAACAGAGAATCAAACATAGGACAGTTGTGAAGGAAATGCTTGACTGTATGAAGGGAGAGCCCAGCATGCCAGCTGTGCACCAAGCATAGGGCAACCAGATCAGATTGAAAAGACACCTCTGTAAGAAATGCAAAGGGATCCGACATGTGAAATAAGCAAATGTCCTCAGAGGGGAGTCTGGAAATTGGGCAAGAGCTAGTTACTGATGGTTACATTAAAAACATGAAAATAATTAGCTTCCAGGAAAATAAAAACTTGTTCCAGGAGGGAAAAGCAATTAGAGTTTATTAACTGGTTTTTCTGTCAGAAGTATTTCCATTATCATCATAATACAAATACTGAACAGTGATAAAAATTTTTGTATATAACAATGTTGGAAGGATGAGGATAGGAATAGGAGTACAAAGATCTAAATTCTTACATAAAGTAGACGGTTAACTAATGATTAAGACTGAAAAATCAAGATGCCACGATGTGAGCTTCAAATTAATATCAATGCCAATGTGACTAATAAGTAGATGTCGAAGTGGTTGCCTCTGAAGGAGAGGCAGAGAAGTTTGCTTTCCTCCAGTAAATGCCCTATAACAATCTTCCTGGTTATGTTCATGCATAACTGTGGAAAAAATAAAAATGAAGAATAGGAGATGGAGGTAATGGCATGCATGAAAGAAATGACAAGAAGCTCCCTGTAGCTAGAAGGTAGAATGTATGTAAGCATGATTGAGGGGGGAGAGAGAGAGAGAGAGAGAGAGAGAGAGAAAGGAGAGAAAAGAAGGTTTGAGACTGCAAGCTCAGGAATTTTTACCTTTTTCAAGAGAATCAAAGGAGGCATAGAAAGTTATATAATCACATTTGTTCAAAGATGATTCTAAGAACTGTGTAGATTGTAGTTTGAATATGCTAAAACTGAGTCAGACTATTGGGATATTTCAGGTTAAAGACAATAGGGCCTAAGGTTATGTCTCATTTTATGCCATGTGCATCTCCTACTCTCGTTTTCATCTTCTAATTTTCATCACTTGTGCCCAATTCTCTTTTCATCTCTTCTTAAAAGTCATTTTGTTTTCTAAAGTCAATAGAAGCAGTGTGTGTGTGTGTGTGTGTGTGTGTGTGTGTGTGTGTGTGTGTTTTACTCTGAGAACTTGCAGGACATGCAGAATTGTCTTTCTAAAAATGCCTATATAACTATTTATGGCCCCTACTTAATTCAAAAAGCATATGTATAAAAATTCTATATGTTATGGAAACATAAATTGCATTTTTCACTGCAGATATTTATATTTCTCTATGGATCAGTGGTCTTTAATATAAAAATATTGTCCAAAATATTCTCTAAGCCCTAAACTGGGGTTTTAGGAAGAAAATAGAAAGTCTAACATTATTGTTTTAAAGACATTCATCCCTGATGCTATAAGCCAACCTTAACATCTTTAAGTGGGACCTAAAATGAGGCCCCATGTCCCTCCTTTGCTAACTCTACAATGTAAAATCCAGATGGAGGAATCCAGCCACCTGAGTGTGATCAGCCATGGGCACAGCCAACCCCTTGTGCTATTTATCTCCCCTTGTGTGATGTCTTGAGTCTTTCCCTTAGAAATTCCTTCATTAACTCTTCATTTTGGCTCTCCTCTGTTTCTGACATGATCATTTTTCTTCCCTGTTATTGCTATTCCTTTCACTAGTGTCTTTCTCTCTCCCTCTTGTTCTCTTTTTCCATTTTTTCTCTTTTCTAGAAAGCATCTGAGTTTCATACTCTATAGATCACTCATTTTTCTGTTGTCAATCAGATCTTCTGTTTTCTGTGGATATGGATCTCTGCACCTATTAATTTTCCCTCCATTTATCTTGGTTTTGTTTTTCCGTGTTTCTGTCCTTTGAAAAAAGGTACCTTCTCAGTCTTCTTCCTATTTTTAGTAAACAGTGAAGCAAAGCAGACCTGTGAACTAAGAAATGATGACAGGCTAAAAAATAATTTGATTCTATTTCCAGAAGTTATTTGAATTCTGGATTAAGTTGAAGTATCTTTCATCCAGCAAATATTTTAGAAGTTGCTATTATATGAAAAGCTAGGATTTTTTATGACACTATGTCTTCAAGCAGTAATAAAGAAAAATCATCACTAAGCCACTGTGACTGTCATTTGATATGTGGATAGGCTGTCCACCAAATGTAAAGACAACCACAAAGGAGGTAGCATGTGACTTCCTAGGTGTTACTAGTAAGTGCAGAGTCGAGATGTGCAGTATTCAAAGCAGACATTCCCTGCATGAGACCAGTCTTCTCCTCCAGGAAGTTATAATGAACTGTCTAAAGCTGAAAATAATAAGTGAAATATGCATTAAAGAGCAAGAGCTCAAGCATTTACTCAACTCTGACTACTACTTCATACCTGTGTGCGGGGCATTAGGTTACTGAGACCACCCCTGAAAAGAGGAGTTAAGTTACTCAGATATTCCCTATAAAGCCTTTACTTCCTACCATGGCTCAGAGTGGGCATTCAATCAGTGTGAGCTATTACTATCAAACTAAGAAATAATATATCCATGCAAGTCTCCAAGGAAGCATATGAAAATTTATTTTAAGTGCCTATTGTCCATAATTGTAAGCCAACACAATCTCACAACCAGTCAATTAAAAGATATCTAATAAGAATTAAGAGACTATTTTTAAAAATTGTCCAAAAACAACAGAAAACGCAAGGCAGGAATTGTTCAGATACACCTAGGTATTCTCTCTTTTCTCCTGTTCTTGATGTGGACACACTCTGTGGATTTGGTGCAGGAAAAAGGAGAGACCAATATTTGTAAACATGTCTTTAACAAAATATCATAGAACATTTGTGGGTGTTGGGTTTGTTTTGTTTTGTTTTGAGAATGCCTATGGAAGCTCCAAGTATATCAGGACAAGGAAGAAATGCCTTCCAAATCTAGGGGGATTCTTGGATCAATGTTGCCAGATGCTTTGAATCCTTTTTGGGATTAAGAGGTGAGCAAAAACCCTTCTGAGATACTCCAGACCCACTCCTGCTCTTAAACAAACCACTGAAGAGTCCTTGGTATACATCAGATGTGACACTAAAGCAAAGACCATTGAAGCAACTAAAATTAGAATTCGGAGAAATTTAAGAAATTAAAGGAGGCAGCCATGAGGTAAAGATATTCAAGAGAAAACTCTATAGCTCAGAGCAAGAAATTTGGGGGGAGTTATTCCTAAGGAGAAAAAAAATATGTAATTGTTTGAATGAGTACCCCAAAATTCAGATGTTGCCAATGTGCTAGTATTAAGAAGTAAAGCCTTTAATAGGAGGCAATTAGGTCATGAGGGCCGCTCTACGAGTGAATGGGATTAAGGCTCTTATGAAAGAGGCTGATCTCACCACGTAATTGTCGCCCCCACATTACCATATGTTCACAAGTGTTCGTGCCATCTAATCTTGCACAGAAGACAGTAATAAATAAATACTGGCAGAATTTAAATTAAAAAAGCTTCACATAATGGCCACATCATTTTTTTTGGCAAAAAATATGGCATAAAATCCATGACAATTATGCAGTGGAATATATTAGCTGTAGCTTTCCACTTGCTGGCCCTCCCAAGATCCACTACATGAGGAAACAATGTTCTCCTTGGCTTCTCAAGAGGTATCTCTCAGTAGACAACTAGGCCTTAGAGAACCTTGCTCGTGGACTTCCCAACCTCCATAACTGTGAGAAAACTAAATTCTGTGTTTATAAATTACATAGTCTCCGATATTCGGGTATAGCAGCACAGATAGACCAAGACACATCTCAAACAGCTTCATCTCTGTCCTTCACCTCTAAAAGTTGAGCCCAGTGGACTGTTGAAAGCAGGTCAACCCAAAGGCCTGTCCACTGGCTTTTCCTACCCTGTGAGTTAAGGCAAAGGATAATCTGAGTATCTTGAAAAGTAGTTGAAAATGCAAGAAATCTGGAGGTGCTGAGAACCTGCTCAAAGCTCCTTTTGCTTAACAGGTGGGAACTTTTCAGGCAAAAATTAGATAGATATAGAAATTGGGAGCAGAATACTGATGGGTTGCTGGAGAAAGGGGCTAAAGTGAGAAAAGTGGGGCTGGGAACTATAAAACAAGGCAAGTTAAGTATATTCTAAAGTTTCCATGTCATGTGGGTAGTTATCATTTAAAGGAAAGGCTATTGCTCTATCTTTCCTTAAAGAGTGACCCAGAAAGAAATTTTCCAATAGAAAATATTTATCATTGGTTACACTCTACCAATAAATGTAGACCTAAGCTTTCTCCAGGAAGAAAATTCCGTTCTTGATACATCATGCTGTCTACAAGAGTACAGTCAACCAAAATTAGTTTTCAGAGTTTTAAGAGTTTGCTTAAAAATTTTTATTGATGGAAATGTATCCACACCTTTTTGAAACTTCTGTTTGAATCAAATATGTGAACAGGAATCTGGCCAAGAGTATTTGGCTGAGTGTGTGAATATTCAGAACTACAGATTTATCATTTCAAAAGTGATCCCAAAGTATTAAACACAACAGTACTCTGTTGTAGGTACTTTTATGGGAAAAGATCACTTTACTGGATTGAGATCAAGTGAGATAGAGGAGATGACTGAGGATGTGCTTGATTTTTCCAAGGCTACAAGCTTAAAAACACCTTACTCCTCTGATCTTTAGTGCATGTTAGAGTTTTGCACAGAGAAAATATGATATACTAGTAATAATGAATAAAATCAGCAAATTTAATATAACACTGATATTAGTGGGAGGGAAGGGAAGATGAAGAGAAAATGAAGGCCCAGCCGGTGAACTACTGTGAATTTTTTTGAAGAACTGCCATGAAATATGTAGGACTGGGCATTTGAGAGAACAATGTGAGAAAAACTTCATACTCATAGTTGGAAACGTGGGGCATAAGGTGTGGTATGTCCCCATACCTGCTCTGGAAGGATCACAATGCCCTGAACAAGCCTTTCTAATCTGAAAGAGGTAAAAATGTGTGGGCAGATGGGGGTCACAAGATCCTCCAACATGAAGGTGTCCCCATTTTATTGGAAGTAAAAGAAAGTATGGACATGGAGGAAAGATTTTAGGGTTACATTAGGGATGACTAAGAACACTGAATCCCTGTTGAAGGACACCTGCTGACCTTTCCAGACTGATGAAAAGAAGAGCTTGGGTTTTCCAGGCTTCTTAAGGAGACAGGAGTCCTCTTGAGGAAGGATAGTGGCAGAACCTCATGTGGAAAAGCACCAAGTTCCAGGACATTTGAAGCAGCTCAGATCTTTCAGATAGTATAGGTAGGCTCTTCTAGAGACATCCCACAAGCAGTTAAGTATGACTTATTGTCAGTGAGAAAAAGACAACCCATCAGAAAAACTAGCAAAAGGTGCCAAGAGGCATTTTTACAAAGTACAAAACATGAATGACCAAAAATTCATTTGAAAAGCTACTCAACCTCACCAGTAATCAGAGAAATGAAAATTAAAAACAACGTGAGACCACGTTTAACTTCTACTAAATTATCAAAAATTAAAGTCCAATGCCTAATATTATCAAAGACATGAAGTAATGTGTACTCTTTCCCATTGCTGATAGGGATGCAAACTAGTACAACCACTTTAGAAAGCAATTGGAGATTTTTCCAGTAAATTTGAAAATACATATAAAACTGGGGAAGATAAATGAGGACACTTTTCTATTTTTTTACATCTAGAACATAATATTAGAATGTTCATTGCAACAGGGACTATAGTAGCAAAATGGGAATGGCTTAAGTTTTCATTAATCAAACATATAAATTTGCAGTGTATTCAGCTAATAG
The DNA here is from genome assembly GCA_004024805.1 of Geosciurus inauris. NCBI lineage: Eukaryota > Metazoa > Chordata > Mammalia > Rodentia > Sciuridae > Geosciurus > Geosciurus inauris. The sequence goes on along the minus strand of PVHX01006293.1, from coordinate 31,115 downwards.
CATAACATACTTCAGTGGAATTACTGAACATAGGCACAGACATGAAGATAATCATAATTATTATAATTTGAAAAATCAAGACCAAAAAGTACATTATGACACCAGTTGTCAAAATGTTAAAATATGCAAAATTAAACAATATATATTTATGGAAAGCACATTTTAATATATTCTTATACAATAAAGGAAAAGTAATAATAACAGGTATGCCAGAGCAGTACACTGATGGAAGGAGGTAGATGCAGCTTGGGATAGTGCAAGGAAGCATCAGTGTCCCTCGTCCTTGACAGAGTGGTGTCTGAACAGATGTTTATTATCTTACAATATGTGTATTGTTAAACATATTTCTGTATTCATAAAATTTTTTAATAAAATATGTTTTTTTAAAGTGGATTCTTAGCAGTATCATTACATAGACCCAAGCTCCTGCTGGGTTCAATCTATTGCCAACCTGATTGAACCATTTATATCATTAATATTTTAGTGGAATCACAGCATATGTTAGAGGCATTATTAGGAGGCCATTTTAGACTTACATAGTTTGGTTTGATAATATGTAATAGTTACATCAATGTTGGTGTGAAAAAAGAGTGGAAATTTTAATGAGAATGCTCTGACTTTAGAGAAAGGTAGAAATAAATTTGAATAAAGGGGGAAACTGAAATAAATTTTTTGCAGAACAGGGTACTCTTCTTAATCCTTGTGAGATTTAAATTGCCCTCTTTCTGTTGTCACCCATATCCACTCCCTATTTTCCCTTGAAATACTGTAATTTGCAACACTAGTACACAGATTCTGGTCCACTAAGGAGAACCAACACAATGATTCTTGTGACATTATTTCAGTCCACATTTAGTGTAGGAGAACTCAAGATTATCCTGGAATAGTTTACTGGAAAGCAAATATGGTTTCTAAAAATATGTGAAAAAGGTTACAAGAACTAGCTTGGAGGGGGTACTATGGGTCAAACTATATAAAACACTGAATCCATAAAAGATCCTAATTCCATTAAATCCCCTCCAAAGTATAATGAATGCAAAAGATGTTACAAGCTAAAGCAAAAAATTCCAATGAGAGTCAAAATATTGATGCCTAAATACAGTCTATGTGATCCATAGTGAGCTACAGATAAGTGGATTTGAGGCAGGCATTCTTAGGTAAAACTCAGAATTGAATCCACCTGGATAAGTGGGTGTGAAATCAGTGAGGATGTGGACTGCAGAGAAATGTCTGATAGAAGTCTGAGTTATTATTCAGGTATGAGTTGGTATTTTTTTTACCCTTAATTACTAGTCTTTGTTGACACTATATTTGGATCAAGAACATGAAATTCCTGGTTTATAAAAATCTTCTGCCAAATATAATGTATATTGCTCCTGAATGATGTTATAAAACTGCTTAATTAAGGACTGTGACATTGCAAGAATTGAGTTTTCTTCATCACAAGAAAACTTTTCCTTTATTGGCAATATTATTCATAGGTATGGGCCCCTGCCAAGAACTTGGCATCCATGGTAACCCATGCCTCACTCTATTCTTCTATCCCTATGGCTACTTTGTTCATGGTAAAATACTGCATAATCCTTTGAAAACTGAAATATGAATCTTACCTAATCTTTAGCACATCTGTGTGTATAGATCAAAGCTTGTCTATGGATTCTTCCCAGTAGTACTTAACCTATCCAAAACTGCACAAAAGATCTTTAGTGGGGCACAGGAGCATACTTTGGCTATCTATGCTATAGTACCTTCGTCTGCAAAGAAAATTGAGGTACACTATGGAGCTCTGGTAATCATGATTCTGAGTCCCTCATCCATGCTTTCTCTCCCACTCTGCCTTTGGCTCAAGACTGCACACTACTTCCCTTTTCCTCCTCAGCAGACGGCCCAATACAGAACAATATCAGAAAACATAGTTTGTTGAAGCAAAGTTTCAAAGCTTCTGTTAACTGTTTGGATCTTTCAAGTCCCCTAAAAAGCCTTTGTGTTAAGCAATGCGGGAATGTTCAGAGGTGGAATGATTAGATTATGAGAGCTGTGACCTCAGCAGTGGATTAATCCATTTGATGTATTAATAATTTGAATGGATGACTGAGTGATAACCATAAGCAGTTTGGGTATGGCTGGAGGAATTAGGTCACTGTGTGTGTGGACTTGGATCCATGTGTGTCCATGGATCCTCACTTTTCTCTCTCTCTCTCTCTCTCTCTCTTTCTCCTTCCCTCTCTCTCATTCTCTCTCTCTCTCTCTCTCCCTCTCTCTCTCTCTCTCCCTCTCTCTCTCTCTGCTTCATGGCTGTTATGAGCTGAACAGCTTTCCTCTGCCAAGATGTTTTTTCACCAAGGTTGTTCTTCCTCATCTCAGGCTCAGAGCAATGGAGTCATCCAACTATGGACTGAACCTCTGAAACCATGAGCCCCAAATAAACTTTTCTACCTTTAAATTGTTCTTATAAGGTATGTTGGTCACAGTGATAAAAGGTAGACTAACACAACCTCTAAGCTCAGGACGTGGTCCTCTTGCCTTTGCCCCATCTTAGGAATGGGCAGAATGGGCTAAAAGCTATCTTGCCCAAAGAGATCTTTTTAGCGGGTGCAGGTCCATTTGACCCTGTCTGGATAGACTTAGCACTACAAAGCTCCAGTTTATTCATCTATAAAACCCAGTAATGGAAAACAGGCAAATATATACCTGTCTAATGAATTAGAATTCAATATGGAAATAGAGTCAGGGTAAGCCTCGTTGTGCCAAAGGTATCCACTCTTGACTTTCATACCGTATGAAATGTAATAATCTCTTTTTGTGAAAATTATTAAGATCCAAAATGTGAAGTTGGTTTTCCATTTAAATATGTATATATGCAATGACAAAATTACAATTTTAATTACTTCAAAAACAACAAAAACATTTCCCAGAGTAGGATCCAGTAGAATTCAGTCTTCACCTTTAGCTGGAGAAATTGAATTTCTTAAGTAAGGCTCTCCAGTGAGCAAATGGATTCAACAGATAATCTTCCATATGCTAAATTCTAAGCATAGGCTAAAGCGTATAAATTTTTTTCATGCCACTTTTTTAAATACTTCAGAAAAAACGTTTTCAAAATACTCAGGAATAAAAAGTGTGAACAAAGGGATTTGGGCTAGGAGAGGAGGCATTCAAATATGTGAGTGATATCCAGAACAAGGCACCACGCCAAAGAAACCCAAATCCTGATTGCCAGAATTGGTGTGTATGTTACCTTACATGGCAAAGATGTCACCTATATGGGTTAAGTTAAGGACTTTGATATAGCAAGATTTTCCCGGATCATTTGGATGATCCATTGGATGGGCACAACAAATCACAACAATCCTTATAAAAGAGAGGCAGAGGCAGAAGTTGTGGAGATGAAAGTGAAGGAAGGAGAGAGAAAAGGGAGATTTAAAAATGCTTGGAAGATGGAAGAATGACCTGGTCCAAGAAATACAGAAAGCTTTGAGAAGCTAGAAAATAAAAAGAAATGATTCTCTCCTAGAGCCTCCAGAAGGAAATGCCATCCTGTTGACACCTGACTTCTGACTTACAGAACTGTAAGATAATAAATTTGTGCTGCTTTAACTCACAAGTTCAGCTATTTTGTTCCAGTAGCAATAGGAAACTAGTATAATGAGTTAAAGGGCAAGGTTAAAGAAAAATACAGTAAACCTTCTAATTGTGGACAATGAAAGGGCAATATTGTTCAGGTTAGAGACTAAGCGGGAACTTGGTGCTTCAGAACCCATTAGCCATCACCGTGCCCAACACAGAAAAGGCACACAAAATGCCCATGTCCCATGGATATTGGAAATAATAGAGAAACAAATTAATGATAGCCATGCATATAGAGTTTAAACAATTAATTGTAACTTCCTACTTCTCAAAAAATGTGGACTCTATGACAGACAACAGAATTGATATGAGAGAATCTAGTGTCCTCTAAACCCTATGACCTTGTCTAGTGTCTTCTGTGGGTAAGTATATGATTGTCTAAAGGCACAGAGAGAAGAAAGAACATGCTTTCAGATATTCACTCAATTTCCTTTCCCTTCAGCTTTGCATAAACTAAACACATTCTACTTAGGAACTATACAAACAGTTGAAGGTGGCATGAAGGTTGTAGCAAGCATATTTTCCAGGAGAAGTATATATTTTTTTGCATTTGAAATTAGTCATAGCTTAGGAACGCCAGCTTCCAAAACATTTATACCAAGTGAAGTGCTGCATATGCTGTTGTGCTTGATGTACCGAAACAGCACCAAGCCAGGGCGCCCAACAGGGCGGGAAAAGGAGAATCTGCAAACATGGTTATTTTCTTGTTGTTGCTCCTATTTAAAATTGTTTTCAATTGAGAGCATCACACTTTTTACATTAGTGCAATATTGGGGAAAGAAAATGTTCTTTATGTTTATGAGATGGTGCCTAAAATTATTGGGATCATTGCTATTATTCTTTAAAATCAAAAAATAAGGAGCTCCAGTTTCATGTCCTGACTTTACTGTAATTCATCCTCTGAGGTCATTAAAAGGGACACATACTTTCTCTATTTCCCTCATGAATTCTCCAGAATGGTGGGGTAAGGCCTTGGTCTTTAAGGCCATTTAGGGCAGGGGATAACTTCTAAATAGTCTTTTCTCCTCTGGAAATCTGAGAGGAGCACTTAATCTATTTTATCCTCCATAGGGTGCTCTTTAGTGCTGCCTTTCAGATATCTTCTTCCTCTCACTGGGGATGATTAGATTTATTAAAAATCATATGCAAAATAGCTGGGGAAATATGTGGTTCAATTTCCAAACACATTAAAATGAACAAGGGCAGCACCTAAATACCCAGTGCAGTACACATTCCTACTATCAAAGGGTCAGGCAGTTTCTGATGTTTCCCTGCCAGAGGGGTTTGCATTGCTCTAAGGTCAAAACTGGAGGACGTGAGGACATCCCAAACGCTTTCTCTAATGCATTTTCCTACTTTCTTCCTGTCTTCTCTCTGCTATTCTTGGAAGGAATTTAAAATGCATGATAGACAACTTATGGAGAATAAAGAAGAGGGACTTTAGAATAAAACTCACCTGGGTTCAGATCATTTCTGCTATTTTTCAGTTGTAACACCTAGGATTTAGTAGATACTCTCTCTGAGGTTTGGTTTACTTTTCTGTTAAATATAGTAGCATGACAGAGCTTGCAGCATTGTTGTGAGGTGACTGAGAAAAAAACCCTATTATCATCTTTCCCACTTCAGAAATAGGAGCTGTTACTAAAATTCACAGTAATCTCTGTACTGTTGGAGCCTGTGTCATACTTAAGCTCTAATTTTACTGTTCAATATTTTCATAAACTCAGACTATGGTTATGATTCAGTTCATAGAAGCCTCCTAAAATACAAAGGATGCTGTCACCCAAACTGATCTATCTAGTGTACCCTGCTGTGGAAAGATGGAAGACTTCTCTTATTATAGAAAGGAAATTAAAAACACACACACACACACAATTTTCTGTGTAGAGAAATTATGAACCAGTTAATTCTGAACAGCCATGTAAACAGACCCAATCACCTGTCTGCTTGGGCTCTGGAATTCTGACTTGCCCTCCTACTCCCTCATGTGCTAGTGACTGGTGACCACATTGCCCAGTTCCCTCATCACCCCAGGACTCCATTACAAAACCCTGATGAAACGGCTTTGTTTTGCCTGTTGGACATCTCGAGGTAAGGCTGCCCTCTGGTGGTGGCTTCCTTCCACACACTCAAATGTACTTTTTTTTTTTTTTTTTTTTTTTAACCTCATTTTTGTACCTCTGCAAGAAGCCAAGGAGGCTGGCTAGTTAGTTCATTTCTTTGTTTCTCAGGCTGCAACTTCCTGTGCAGCCCTATAAGTGAGAAGGAACCACACTGACTTTGAACTGAATTCTTTAAATTTCCCCCACATTTAAAACATTTATCATTTCCTCTTTACATTCTTTTTTTTTCCAGACAAAGAATATCTCAGGTAAGGTAGACACCAGATTTATTATCACCTGACTGCCTTCAAGAGGTTTCTCAGTGTCACTGATAAATAGAACTGAATATTCAATCCAGTTGCAATCTAGGTAGGGCAAAGCCATGCAGGGATGCTACTCCCCAAGCACCTGGGCTTACAATTCAAACATGCCCAAGACTCAGGAGCCCTCCTTTACTGTCCAAATTTGTCTTCTCCATCCTCTCTTGCACTTCATTCCACCATCCAAACCTTTCTCACTCAGGTGGCTTCCATTCACCCTAAATTACATAATATAAAATCAAACCAATTTCTTTCAAACCTGCTTTTCCTCCTCTGTTCACTGCTGTGGATGAAGACTCCACAATTTGCCCAGTTCCCAGCTCATAAAAATGACTTTTGCTGGTTCTAGCCATCATTATCTCTATTTTCAACTGCACTACCCTACTTTCTCTTAGCAGCTCTGTAGCCTCAAATCTATACTCTTCTGACTCTATCACTACTGCCCCAATTATATCTGTTACACATACCTGACAATGATACCTTGCTTAAAAGAATTTTTATTGTCTACAGAATTAAATTCAAACCACAGCAAGTCATTCTGGGTCCCTTGCAATCTGCAGGACCCAATCTGCCTTCCCAGGCTCATTGCCCACCTGGCCCCAATATTATATGAACCATCCCCAATTGCACTAGAGTTGTTTCTCTCTCCATATATTTGTCCTTCAGTCTGGTGCAATTCTATCGAAGGATATCAGAAAACATGCCAGATTCTTTTCCCATCGGCCAACCTAATGATTCTTATCTTTAGACTCATAGCTTTGGTGCTCTGTACTTATAGGACATAATATCCTGTATCAAAGGTTTTGCAAACCCTCTCAGCCATGTGAGATTTAGTGTTCTCTGATACTGAGACCTCGTTGTGTATTCAGTTTTAAATCCAGTGCCTAGCATAGTGCTGGACATTGAGTAGGTGCTTAAAAATACATTGTGAAATAAATGTAAATATCAGCCTAGTTTATTTATGGTCAATTAAATTTTTCTTTTCTTTTCTTTTTTTTTTTTTTTTTTTTGAAGGGCTACTGGGGGTTGAACTCAGGGACACTTGACCACTGAGCCACATCCCCAGCCCTATTTTGTATTTTATTTAGAGACAGGCTCTCACTGGGTTGCTTAGTGATCAAGTGTCCCTGAGTTCAATCCCCAGTACTGAGGCTGGCTTTGAATTTGTGATCCTCCTGCCTCAGCCTCTTGAGCTGCTGGTATTACAGGCATGCACCACCGTGCACAGCTTAAATTTTTCAATTACGATTTTACCTAAAATAATATAGTCAAATCTCCCTTTCCTGCAGCTGTGATTTCTTTAGGAGGTTACCTAACAACTGCTAATAATTAATGTTTGAGGTTGTCTAGGTGTCAGCCTGAGTATGGTGGATATAAAGGCATTCTCTGAAATCAAATGTCTACATTCTATCTTTTACTACACTTTGGGCATGTTACTTCTACCTCAATGACTTTTTTTTTAATCTATGAAGTTAGAATAAATGAAGAAAGTACCTATCAAGATAATTGCAAAGTATAATTGGATTAATCCATGAAACACATGTAACATAATGCCTAGCACATATTAACTGTTCTACAAATGTTAGCCATCCTAACAGTTGTCATATGTCCCTGTATACATGTACACTCGTACACAAAATTCCACAAGAAAATCAATAAGAATCCCAGTGTTTAAACACTTTAATGAGAAGTCAATTCCACTGTGAATTCTTAATTTCATGAGTGTTGCTAATTTGGTTTAATTCACTGTAGATACTAAATGTTGCTTACTTCCCTGGGAAAACAAACTCTCACACAAAGCCTATGTTAATAAGTAAACATTGTAGAACATAGAACTACTACTTTTGGGGGGCTAAAATCCAGGGAATCACATTGCAGATTTGTAAACAAATAATTTCCTCAGCTGGAATGCAGTGTTGAAGAAACTAGGAAACTAATATTCCCAGGTTGCTTTAGCACGCTTTGCTGTTCACCTTGTATAGGTGGATACTGTAGTGTTTTAAATGAAGCAAGATATCACTGGTATGCTCTTACCAGCTCTCTGCCTCATTTTCTTTATGTGTAAAATGGAGATCATAATAACAGTAGCAACTCATGGAGACATTTGAAGGATAAAATGAGTTTGATACATTTAATATACTTGGAGTGCTTAAAACAAGTGGCCTATAGGAAGTTTAAATAAATATTAGCTATGATTTTAATAATAAATGGGGAAAGTAATTTGCCTTAGGAAATACAAAGCAGATGAATATATAGATACGGAGAAAAATAAAGCCAATGGATAGAGATTTTTTTAAAGCATAAAGTCAAAGCCCATTCCACTAGACCCCATGAGCTCATTTTATATTGGAACTATACTGCTGTTACAATGGCATTAGATATATAGCCTATAGGTTAAGATGTATGTGAAGATTTTGGATATTTTAGAGTTTAAAATATGAACAAAGAATATCCAAATGCTACTTTGAAACAATGTTTCTGTCTTCTCATTTTGAAAAACACAATCACTGATTATCAGGAAAAAAATGCATTTGTTCTGATGACTCAAGAAGTTAGTAAAGCCTACCAAGCACTGATTAATGTAATTAAAGAAGCAGAGATATTCAACTGCATGTTAACCTGGACAGTAGTAAATATTGGTCCCTGTAATCAGATCACCTGACAAATAGAACACTAATACATTTTTTCTCTGCATCCAGGAACTTACTCTAAATTGGCTGATCAGAAACTCCAAAGATGCTTCCTAAACACAATTAGCTCCTACCCAGATATCAGAAATCCTCAGTGTATCTTCTAGGAGTCAATATGTTTATCTAGCACCCCAGAAATTTCTGGCTAACATTGATTTGGGAGCGGTCACTTGTATACCAGGTAAAAGCTTTTGCATATAGTAGGCAGAAAGTAATACACTAGGTAGAAAGTGCCCTCAAGTTTGAAGTTGAAAACTCTTATATCAGCTTATGACTTCATTATTTGTCAGAAAGGTGATTTTGAACAACTTGTGTAAATCTTTAAAAGTATCCCTTTCCTTCATTGTGAAATGCAGTTAATCACACATAGCATTAATTATATGGCTATTGTGAATATTAAACATAATCAAAATTGAAATGGAAAACTCAGTGCCCAGACCCGTAGTATATGAATTTTAAATGGTATCCGTTCATGTGGGTGAGAGTACTTTCAATAAATATACTTGGAGTTGGTGATATAATAACTTAAATGGCCTCTGAAAATGTTGTTAAATAGCATTCCCCTTGTTCCCAGGAACTCTGTAAGGGACATGGCATGATTGGAGCTCCTGCCTTTTGCCCACCTCTTTTAGCACTAACATTAGTGATGTGCTGGAGAGTGACTGTTGCCTGAGTGGTGTTTCTGAAAGAGATTTGTCTGTCCTTGAGCAGACAATGGAACTAGGACATGGCTATTCTGACAATGATAGGTTTTGAAGGTGGTGTTTTAAAATAAATTTCAAATCAAAGCAGTTTGTATGGATGCTGACATAAGTATTTGAAATTTTCTCTTAGATAATATTACTAGAAAAGGGGGAATAGAGAGTTTTACCCCAATTTAAGTTTCTGTTCATTTTATCCTAAGGTACCTTGTGCTCCCCTTTAAAAAGGTCCCATGTGCAATTTTTAACATGCAGGAAAATTTAATAAAATGTGAGCTTCTTGATGACAGTAGCACACCTCATTTCCCTTCTTTAGTTCTCTTTGAAATCTACAACCCCAGAGAATATTGATCCTGTCAAGTTACACAGAAGAAGATAGTTTAAATAATGAAGTTGGCTGTTTTATATTCACACTAGATAAAAGCATCGGTTAAGGCATCAACTAAACTGTCCATATGGACTCCTTATCATGAAATATTAGCATTTTTAAGATCATTAAGTTTCTGGGTTTTGCATTGTGTAGTGACACTAAAATAAAAATCAGATGCAATCTCATCTTCCAATTCAGTACAGAAGGAGAAAGCTATCTATAAGGTGCCTTTAACCCTCTAAAATGAGCAGTCAGAAATCTACATCAAACACAAAGAGGTTCTTCAGGGAGTTACAAGGAAGCAGGAACTATAGGCTTGGCGAAGGCTGAATTCTAACCCAATCGGTGCCACTTGCTACCTCTGTGGCTCTGGTAAAATCACTTGATTTTTTTAATTTAAACATCAACATTTTTGTCTGTCAAATTTAAAAAATCTATGCCACAGTTTTTTGAAAATATAAATAATTTAAAATATGTAATGCTTTAGAAAAGTATGTAGCACAAGATAAGTATGCAGCACATGGTAGTTATCATTGGCCCAAACTATATGTCAACACAGAGAATAACCCCCATTAGTATAACTGGAAAGTAAATCCACCTAAACAAACATCATGTACTTTCAGGTATCCACAAGAAAAACTATTATTGTGTATTGACTTTATGTGTAGAAATAAACCACTGTTGATCAATTTAACATGACATTCAGGTCAATAGCATATTTCTGCTAAAGAAGTCTTCACAGTCACACTACTAAGCTTCTACTCTATGTCAGGTACAGTTCTTGGCACTATACACAGTAATATAGCCATAGCTTAATCCTTGTAGAGTGTAAGTCCAGTGAGGAAGACAAACTGATAATTATTTTTCATAATACTTTGTTAAAATTTCTGCATCTGCATTCATGAGAAATCTGAGCCAGTTTGATTTTTTTATAATTATTGTGGTTTGGAATCAGGGTAATACTAGCATCATCTAATAAAATTGAAAGTGATACTTAATCTTTCATTTTATGGAAGATATTGTGTCAGATTGTTATTGATTCTTGAAATATTTTCTATTATTCTCCAATGAAATCATCTGAGTCTGGAGATTTGGAGGGAGTAGTATGAATTCTCAAGTTATCATTTCAATTCATTTAGTAGTTATAAAGTTATTCATATTTATGTCATATTTTATAAATGTAGTGTTTTGTTCTTCAAGGAATCAACTCATCTCATTTAAATTATAAAATTTATGGACACAGAGTTTTATATGGTGTTCTCTTATTACATCTTATAATGATTAAGTGGCTGTTGCAATTTCTTCTTTTTTTATATATTAATAATGTGTGTATTTTCCTTTTTCTGTCAGTCTTGCTAGGGATTCATCACTATATATTTTCCCAACCACCAACTTTTATTTACTTTTAATTTTCTCTATTTTTTAATCTTACTTTTATTGATTTATGGGTTTATCTTTAGTATTCTTTTTACTTCTGATTGCCCTGGATGTATTTTGTTCTTTCTTTTACAGGTTCTTGAGATAAGAGATTTGAACTTTGATGTGAATCTTTTTTCTGATGCATGTATTTAGTGATATAACATCCCTCTTAGCACTGTGCTAGCTGTACACTATAATTTATAATATGTTGTTTTTCATTTTGATTGGTTCAATGTATTATCTGCCTTTTTTCTCCCCTGTAGGCCTTCACTGATTCTTAGAGACATTAAGTAATATTGCCCAAAGCCTCATAGGTGGCAAGCAATTAGATTGGAAGATGATCCAAAGTCCTGGCTCCTGAACTCTGCACTTCCTGCTTCCATAGAAATTTGTGGGCAGTCTCCTTTTGTCTGACATGGTAGGAGTGTCTTGTCTCTTTGTTGGTTACTGTTTCTCACGTGGCTTCTACCACGGGGAATTGAGAGGGGTGATTTCATTTAACTCAGCATTAATGAAAGCCCTGAATCCACACTAGACCTCCTCTGATACACTGCAACAGGAAAAGTAAAGAGTGCCTCAGTGCTGCTAGGTAGCAATGAAAGCTCAGGTGCCTACTTTCTACTTGGCCTTCCCTGACATTGTGCTAGTAGGGAGCTGGGGTACTTCATTACTCTGGGGAGAGTGAAAGTCTAGGTCCTCCACATGGCATGGGTTGGGTATAGTATTTACTAGGGTAGAATTCACTGTCTAGAATTCACTGTAGTCTTTTGCTACACTTCCTTTTCCCCTGGTACTTGACTAGAGACAGTAAAATTATATATTGGGGAGACAGTATTTTCGGATTTTGTTGTTGTGATCCAAATACCCAACAAAAGCAAGCAACTTTGAGAAGGAAAATTTTATTTGGGGCTCAGTTTCAGAGGTTCAGTCCATCACTGACTGACCCCATTGCTCTGGGCCCAGGATATATTAGAGGAAAACTACTCAGTTTAACATGGCTGGGAAACAGAGAGAGGGAAGGAGCAGCCAGGGAGACAAGATATCATCCCCAAAGGCACACCCCAGTGACCTACTTCCTCTAGTCATGTCCCATCTGCCTACAGTTACCACCCAGTACAGTAGTCCTTTCAAATTATTAATCCATTAAGTGGATTAATTAATTCACTGCTTAGATTATAAATCTCATAATTTGATGATTTTACCTCTGTATATTTCTGTATTTTCTGTCACCTGAGCTTATTGTGGGATACTTATCTAAACCACAATAGGGGGTATTTTTAAGTTAGTTTCTTTTGCTAAAAGTCTGGGATATAGGAAGCAAAAGCCTAGAGAATTCAGTTTGTTCCTTAGCTATCCAAGTCTCTAGTTCTTCTCCTGTTTTCTCTTTGTCTTCCAAAATCTTGTGTTTGTTTTGTGCTAGGAAAGGTACTCTATTGTGCACAGTCTTTTCATCCCTTCATGATCATGACAGAATGGCTCTTGGGCCAAAAGTATTTTCTCACAGAGATAAAGCCTTTGCTCAAAGACTGTGGTGGGCATATATCTGTTTGGGAATACATTTCCCTGTCCCTAACTGGAGATGTATTCCTTTGTTCTGCCAAAGTATGTGTGTCATGAGACTGACACCTGACCAACTCTACTTCCAGGTGGAAAGTGAAAAGGGTTCTTTGCCTGGAACACAAAAGGGTGTGTGCAGACCATCACTCTGCAATCAGTGCTACATGAGATCTGCTGACCATGGGTTACTGATGAAACCAGCCTCGAAAATCAGAATCAGGTCCTCATTGCCCCAGGTTGAAGATCGAACACCTGAGAAACGCCAAGGCAAAGGAAAAGGTTTTATTCAAAGGATAGAACAGAGACAGACATACTCCTCTGGAGAGGAGGGGGTCCAGAGCTGGTGCCCAAGGGAGTGGGTTTTGCCTGCCCCTTTATAGATTTCAGGTTTCCTTTCTTCTCATGCCCCCTCCTCTGATCCTGCCTATGTGGTGACCAAAAGAGCAGGAGAGCTGACCACGGGTGACTGTTGGAGAATGTGGTCCTTGCCCACCCCTGGAGATTGTCAGCAACCAGGTGATGCAGAGTGCTATCTATCCATTTCCTTTTTTTTTGATAATTAGCTGCCTGTTCTTTACCCTGGTCTCATTGACACCTGCTATTTAAGCTGACCTGATCTTGCTCTCTTTTCGATCTAAGCAAAGCATTGTTCTATCCATTGTGTATAGGTATCATGTCTTTCCTGATGTCTTGGCCAGTTCTGGTTGCTATTACAATATTCCATAGCATGTATGGCTTAAACAACAAATACTTATTTCTCACAGTAATGGAAGCTGGAAATATGAGATTAGGGTGACACCATGGTTGGCTTCTTGGGGAGGGCCCTTTTTATTAGTCCACAACTGTTTGTAGCCTTCTCACTGTCTTATCACATGGTGGGGGAAGTGGAAGGGAAGGAACTTTGGTCCATTCACCTCCTTTTAAGGGTACTATGACAGCATGGGGGTACGTCATTATGACCTGAATCAAAACAAATTACTTTCTTTTGGTCTTACCTCCAGATACATTAACATGGTGACTAGTGCTTCAACATATGGATTTTGAGGTGACACAAACATTTAGTTCGCAGTACTTGATGACCATGAAATTTGCAAATCATGCAGTGGATGAACACCTTGAGACTTGCTGTGGGTGGAAAGCAACAGGTGTCATTTACTTGGCATTTTACATACAATGTTTATTGTTTTTAGTTGTACCTAATAAGAGAATAGGGGAGATAGATATCTCCTTCATCTTCTAGGAAGTGGGAGTCCATGTTCTACCAATTTAAAAAAAAATTAAGGAGATTTTTGTTTTCTTTGCTACTGTTTAGAATGAACATTTTAAAGAGTGGGACATATTCACTTAAAGTAGAACAATATTCTCCTCATTGCAGATCTGATCCCATATCACCCAAATGGGTACTTAAGGTTCTTACTAAAGCCATTTCAGTGATAGCAAGTATTTTGTTGCAAGTTTTTCCCCTGGACTTCTAATCTTATTTCAAGATATTATGGAACAAAAATTTTCACTTAAGAAAATGCTTGGTATGAAGAAAATTATAGGGGACCTATTAAAACACTGACTTGAGACTGAGACTGACAATATTAGGATATTCCAGCTGTCAGAGAACCATTTGGTCAAACCCACAGAGTAAGTGTACACACATCAACCAGTGTTCTCAGCATCAGCTGTGTTTGTGAGATGGAGACTGGTTTAGTGACAAACATTCATTTGATGGCAGAAATGTAGCTGCCCTAATTTTAAAGCAGTTGATGGCTTCCACTGTTAAGTGCCATTATCACAAAATGATGCAACACTTATCACAGCAGCTGCTGCCAAGATTCTCCTTCTCTCACATCCCATGCTATGTGAATTCCAGGTGATGAATATTAGCTTGTTTGCAGTGAGTAGTGGTTGAAATATTATGACAGTAAACATATCTCCTTATTCCTCTCCTGATGGAAAGGGTCTCCGAACTCAGTATGAGTGAAGGATTGATGGAGAATTTCAGTTACAATCCAAAGATTGTTTAATTCTTTGTGTACACAGACATTAGTCTCCACTCACATTTCAACAGCAGGAATGACAAATCAATCACTTCACATTCCCTTTTAGCCTAAGTGCACCCATCAGTCGATGGCCAGCTTGCACATATAAAAGTGCAGGACAGCCAGTTACATTTGAATTTCAAGACAACACATTTTTTTAGCACAAGCGTATTTCAAATATTGCACAGCACAAACTTAAAAAAGAAGAAAGGATCTGTTGTTTCCTGAAACTTAGGCATGTTTTATTTTATTTGGCAGCCCTGCATCAGAATCCTTAATGTTACATTTCAGATCACCCCTGCCAATCTGTTGGAATTCCCTTATTACACAAATCATCCAGGGTCTCACAGGCTTAGGAAAAAGGCACTAGCGGGAGTTTTAGAACAGAGAATGATGTAATGAAATGTATGTTTTGAGAAATGAAGTGGTGGTGGTGTCTTTTTTGTGAAAGAAAAACAATCTCCATATTTCTTTCAAGATATGACAAAAGTATATTCCAGTTACATGCTAGCCACTTAAACACTATTACTAAAGACAAAGCTCTTTTATAAGATTAAGTGTTGTTTCTGTAAAATGTGACTCCTCAAAGTGTAATTCCTGGACCAGCAGCAGCATATCACCAGTGAGCTTGTTAGAACTGTACATTATCAGACTCCAGGCTAGACCTCCTAGACAAGAACTTCCGAAGGTGAGCACCAAGAAATATGAGCTTCATAATCCTCCAGGAAATTGTGATGTGTACTTAAGTTTGAGAATTACTGTCATGTCAGCACAGAAAGAAACAACAGCTGTGCTGCTAAAGAATTTCACAATTTGAAGACTTCATTTTTCTGACTGTTCAACATTCTCAGTTTAGATTGAAAAATACTCAGTAAACCTACAGTGGGCTCCAAATTTCAACCAGATACAACTCATTACAAATCTAGCCCCTTTCCACAGAGAAGTGCTCAATCCAGAGCAAACACCATATCCTTCCCTTTTATTAATACTTGATGAGGGGGTGGGTGGCCGATGCTCTATTTAATGCCTAATCATCTGTAAAGCCTGGTTATCATGATCTCAAGTGTAAGCTATGCATTTAATATGGAGGCTCCCATAATCAGTATTTTATTGAGCTAAATCAACAACTGTTGATGTTTCAGGTGTTCTTTTTATCTAAATCAATGCACCTCCTCAGATAGATATATTACCGCTAATTTGAATTGACCTTGGTAACACCCTGTTGGAAAGAAACAAAAACAAAGAACAACAAGATGAAGATAGTCCAAAGGAATTCCACCTTCATTGACTAATACCTATAAAACAGTCTCTTTCTATAGATATTGCCATTTCAATTCATATGACCATCAGACAAGCCAAGATTTCTTATTTCCACATAAATAAGAATGAAGATTTAGAGTGGTATGTAATTTCCTGAGGTCACATAGTTAGGAAATACCAAAGGACAATTCAAAGTCAGGTCTGTCAAACTCCAAGTTCTGTTGCTCAATAAAAAATGACATATTTCTTCCTACTATAAGGCCTTCATGGCTGGAACACTCAAGTGAACTGAACTAATTGAAGATTTGGTAACATGCATGAACTATTTCCCCCACGTGATCTGATTAAGTATTAAAAGAATGTTTTGGTATATTCTCCAAGTCCTCCTCAATTGAGATCCACTTAATTTTACTGTGTGTGTGTGTGCGTGTGTGTGTGTGAAGTCTACACACACACACAATCAATGTCATCACAATGGTAATTCACCCTTCTTAACATAAAAGCTACAGTATACTTTCTTTCTTTTGCTATTTAATTATATGCTAGTGCCAAATAGTTGATCATTTCAGGTTTGTTTTTGTTTTTTTTCTATGACAAAACGTTTGCAGTCAGAGCTATGTCTTCCATTTCTCTGACAGCTCCCTGACTGCCTTATACCATATCATACAGAGCAATTAGTGCTTAGGAATATTTGTTGCATGGGTTTTAGCATCTGTTAGTTTTTCATCACCATGACCAAAATACCCAACAAGAATAATTTAGAGGAGAAAAAGTTTATTTTTGGATTATAGTTTCAGAGGTTTAGGCCATGATAGGTCAACTCTATTGCTCTGGACCCAAAGTGAAGCAGACTATTATGGCAGAAGGGGATAGTGGAAGAGTGCTACTCTGTTCATGGCAGCCAGGAAGCAGGGGTAGGAAGAGCTGCAGGAAAGATGAACCCTTCCAGGTCATTCCCCCAGTGGCCAACCTCCTCCAGCCATGTCCTACCTGCCTACAGTTACCACTGAGGCAGCCCATTCAAACTAAGATGTACTGATTAGGGTACAGCTCTCATAATTTAATCATTTGACTTCTGAATATTCCTGCATTATAAAACCAGAGGTTTTAGAGAACAGCTCATATCTGAACCATAACAGTATCCTACAGTATAGTGTCTGATTATGCACCCGTGAAGAAGTTTATTGACCAATCAAGGGAATTCTAGACATGTAAATATAAAAATGCACAATCCCAATGTCTCAAGAGCCACAGTTTAGCATAGAATAACTTGGGAGAAAAAACATATGAGGAATAAAAATCCAGGCAGAAGAAATCTTATCTATAACATATGTGAAGAAAGAGGATTGCTTTAGGTCCACATGTAATTCAGTATTATCAATCCATAAGAAGGGAAGGTAGAATGGCTTGAATTGTGTCCCCCCAAAACATATGCCCAAGTCTTAACCCACGGAACCTATAAATGTGACTTTCTGTGGAAATATGTTCTTTGGAAATATTTCTTTGGAAATGTAGTTTTTACAGATGCAATCAAGTTTCTAAAGATGACATCATCCACACCCACAAGCAGAAAGAAGAAGACCAAGTAAAGATGGGGACAGAGATAGAAATTATGCACATTCAAGAGAAGGAATATCAAGTATTTCTGGAAGCTATCAGAAGCCATAAACAAGGCATGAAACAGTTAACTCCTTCAAAGCATCCCAAGAAAGCCAACATAGCAGACATCTTTATTTTGGGCTTCTGTCCCCCAAATAGGTGAAACAAAACATTTCTGTCATGTTCAGGTGTCGAGTTTGTGGTAATTTGTTATGGAAATCCTTCAAAACTATAAAACAGGAAATTAAGAAGCACAGCAATGGAACATAATCCCAGACAAGTAGCTAGGCTTCAGATCATAATGACTTGGATATGATGTATATTCTCAGCAGCTTGATTATTTTCTGGCCTTTAATGAAAATTAAAGACAGACTGATAAAAGAAGTTGTCTTAGCAGTTCAACAGAGAAAAGCCTGGGCAAGTTCACTGTCAGCAGGGATAGAGAAGAGGGAAAGGACTTGAGGAATAAATAACACAATGGATGGGATTTGGGTTTGATTTCTTCAGAAATCTAAGAAAGCAGAAGAAATTTATATTTATATTGTGTGACTTATTTTGTAATTATTAAAGGTATTGTTTTAAGGGAACATGCTTATTTAACAATATAATTGCGGACAGAAATCAATGACTATATTTATCCAAAATACTATTTAATAACTGAATTATATATTATCACAGAGATGAACTGTGATTTGTGTAACCAAATACTTATTTTGGTCAATCTTTAAAAATTTCCATTCTATTAATAACATTTCAGTTAACATCTCAGAATATGTATATTTGTATACTTCTTTGATTATTTTATTACTTCTTTAGAATAAACTCATAGGTTGACTAAAATATATATTTAGATCATAAGGCTTTTTATTTTTATTATTACATATTGCCCTCTAGAATATTTCATTTATTTTTATCAGTTTAACCAGCTACCAACCATGCACAAAAGAGACTTAATTTACTCTCACCCAGAGTTTTGACATTCTAAAATAAGGATTATATACTTCCAATAGGCAAAAAATGACAACATAATTTTTAAATTTACATTTCTGTAATTATCATTAGAATGAACACTTTTATATGATGTGTACCATGGTCTCTCTAATATCTTTCTTAAGTTCTTGATTATACCCTGGACCCATTTTGCTCTTGTGTATTTTTTCTAGTGATGGCTAAGAGATATTTACATATTAACTATTATAATTTTTGTCAATAATTCTTACAGATATTTGCCAAACTTTTTCATTTCTAAAATTTTATGTTCCCTGTTAATTTCAAAAAGTATTTGATTTTCTCGTAATCTAATCTATTAAATTTTCTCTTATGGATGAGGCCTTTGAGATGGATGGTTGTGAGTAAAAGCCAGTTTAAAGCTGGCAGGGAGGTGTATGGACAAGAAAAGTGAACAGTTCTTTTGAAGAGTTTACTGTAAACTGCAGTAGAAAATGTGGTAATAGGTAGAAGGCGTGTGATAAGAATTTATGAAACCTCTGAAATAATTCTTCCTTCCTCCCTTTTCTTGTGAGTAGGATAAATGATTGTGAGGTGTGAATATACATTGGAAGACAGTAACTCTTGTATTGTAGTTACTGTCTTCCGTGTTAACATCCATGTATTCTTTATTCGTCTCTAAGATCCCATGTTAAAGACTGTAAAAATATATAAAACAAGTAGATGTACACAGTTGTGGTCAGACGTTTTGATGAATTCTGGAAGGCACACCGCAGATTCCTTGATGCTGAAGCAAACCACAGGAGATTACAAGGCACCACGTGAGCACCAGTCTTCACAGTGCAGCTATGAGCTGAATGGCCAGGAGTGGCTCCAAGAAGGATATTCACAGGCAACAAACCACGTGTATAAGAGAATAAATGACTGATATCCTCAGCTTAGTCACTAATCACTCTGGAAGATTTATCTAAGTCACTCTGTGAAACGATGAAGTGGATGATTAGAATGAAGAGTCGAAAGGCAGAACCTGAGATACAGCTGAGCTTCCACAAACACCTGGCAACAGGGTTTCCAGCTATTATACAAATAGTACAAGATGCATAAACTTGAGACATACAAAAATGCTAGAATAAGTGTTTTTCAAATATTGTATAAAACACATTCAGGCTAAAATATTATTCATTGTTCATCTGAATCCCATACTTAACTTGGCATCTTATATTTTTCTTTGCTAACTTCAACAACACTATGTAGTCAATAAGTCAACTTGTCAAATTTGGAAACCTTACATCCTCACATCAGAGAAAAGCTAGCTTGATGACAAAAGTATGCATATGCTTATAAACTCTTTTATCCCTTATATTCAGAGGTGAGAAGTTGTGGTCAAGAAATCTAAATAAATACAAGAAAATACATGTCAGTTACCTAGTCAACCAGTCTTTCATTAATAAATACAAATGATCAAGCAAGAATCATCAACATTTCAGGAAAGCAAAACAGAAGGGCCATGACGAGAAACAGAACAATTGACTTCAATAATGTGAGCAGGTGAAGAAAGGAAGGAGGAGTTCTAGCTATTATTATCCTTGACATTCTAAAGAAGAACCATAAACGAAAGAGGACACCATGTGGAACAGCAGCCACAGGAGAAGGAGTGTATATAAAGCAAAATCTTAATTCACAAAAGATATGATAATGCTTTATATAATAAATGGATATAGCTGAATACAGAATTAAGAATCTGGAAGTTCAAGTTGAGGAACTGTTCCAAAATGTATACAAAACGAGAAGGAAATAAAAAAGGAAGAAGAAGAAAAGGAGGGAGAGGAAGGAAAAATGGAAGGAAGAGTTAAGACACAGAAAATCAAATTGGAAAGTTCAGCATTTATCCAGTGAAAGGAATGAAGAGGCAATAAAAGGAAAGGAGAAAACAGGGGTGTAGAACTCAAAATGGCAAAAACATCAGAAGAGAGAGAGGCACTATCTGGCAGAAGTGACTATGAACATCTTCCTTCCAGAAAGGTGATTGCTTATTGGAGGTGAGAAAAAGGAATATGGAAAGAAAGAGAGAAAGAGAGAAATAGAGAAACAAAGAAAGAAAAAAAGAGAGAGAGAGAGAGAAAGAAAGAAGGAAGGAAGGAAGGAAGGAAGGAAGGAAAGAAAGACATTTTTTAAAATCTGCTCTAAAAATGTTAAATATTCTTTATAAATAAGGCAGCAGCAAACACCTAAGATGAAAAACAAATAAATGAAAAAATTTGCCAATGAATAAAAATCCTCATTCTTTTTAATCTAGGAAAAAAAGATTTTCATTAAATTTAAATATTTGTTAATATCTTACATAACGTCTGAGAATGGTTGGGATGATTGAAATTTGAAATTATTTGGAAGCGGTCTCCTTAGATTTGCGCTAATCTCCATGTAAGACACAGTGATTAGCTAAGTGTGGAATCTATGTATTTATTCTAAAATCTCCTTTGATATGAATAAGAGCATTGTTTCTATGAAATAATTCACTATTTTGTTTATGACTTGATTTTGGTTAAATATACTTATATATATATATAAAACTAAGAGACAGATTATTCATCACTAACACCATAATAAATTCTCAAAGAAATTATTATTTTCTCAAAGAAAATAATAAAGGAAGACCACTAGATTTATTAATTGAATAAATCTTCAATTTCAATAGACACACCAGAAATTTTTTTATGTATTAGCTTATTGATCACATCTTTCAAGAGACCAAAAATCCCTATTTGAAAACACACTAACAATATGAAATTATCCCTGTGAATATCAAAAAGTTTGATGCAGAGAATAGTTGCCAGATAATTTACAATGACCTGGTCACAAAGAAATTAGTTTTGCCTTTCTTTCATTTCTCTCTCCCTCTCTTTCTCTCTCTCTCTCTCTCTCTCTCTCTCACACACACACACACACACACACACACACAGAAACACACAGACACGCACACATATATCCTCTTTTGATAACATTGTAAGTCAAAAAAATAAAAACTCACGTTGGGTGGAAAAATACTAGTAAAAAACCTATAAAAAGTTACATTAGCATGTTGCTTTTATTAAAACAGAAATGCTAGTTGTAGAACACAAAGACTGTTAAAGAGTAGATATTTGAGTGTTATTAGAATTGCTTGAAGTCCATAACTTATTTTATGTTTAATTCAGAAATAAAGAACAAAGAAAATTATAGATTTTCCCTATCATTTCCCATACTGCAATATAAGCTCCAGGAGAGCACAAATTACTGCTTCCCTTCCTTCACTGCTGCCAATCAAGTATGTGGAATAGTACCAGGAGTAGAAAGCCACTCAGTAAATATTTGTTGAATAAATGAATGAATGAATAGCCATTCAAAGAGGTTTGTTTGGTTAATACACTTGAAGAAAATGACTACCCTCATTTCTTCAATAAGACAAAATCACAGTTGATAAGCTGCAAGTGGCCCCATTTGGTGACTCTCTTAATGTCCCTAGTTGGTGTCCCTGAATTCCCTATTGCTTTTGTTTACACCATTTCCTGTCTTTCTTACTAAAAGGTAGGGTCTTAGATCAATCATCTAAGTTTGTTGACAGGTGACTTTTCTGTCAGGATAATAGAATAGTTTCCTAATGCCTCTTGAGCATGAGAGTGGAAACAGGCAAAATCTAGAGAAAAGTGAGGTGAGTGAAATTATAAATAGTTCATTCTTTTAACAGGTTAGTGGTTGCTAAGCTCCAGAGCTCAGTTCTGCAGTACTTGGCGTTCTGGGCTATTGATATTCTACAGAGAGGAAAAAAGGGGATATGCAGTATTAATTTTTAAAAATAGCATATTTCATTTTATATATTTTTTCATATTTCATTTTATATATAATACTTGTTCTTTGCAAAATACAAGAATCAGAAATAAAAATATAAAAATTTCTTCTTTACACTGTAATGGAAGTACACCTTCCATTATATATTAACCATTTCAAATACATAATGCCTTTCTAAGCTTTCTGGTTTTGAAAAATATTATTTAAAACTGTATTTTTTCTAGCCAATGAACTGCTGCAGTTTTTCCCCTTCCTCAAGGTAGGGTTTTATGAGTTCTGTTATAATGTACTCTGGTTCTATTTACTGGGATTCTCACAGAGGGGAATCATGTCTGCAAATTGTGTTATTTATACAAACACAGCAGATGTATTTTCTCTAAATTGTCACACCAGAAAAAAGTGACATGAAGATTTTTCTTTCATGCTAACGCAGCTTCCTTTGTCTCCAAGTCTTCTTTGCAAATGATGATGAGTATTTGGTAGATATCAAAGACCCTTTGACAAAAACCATTTTATTCACCCTAATTATTTTATTGTGTTCTAATGCACAAAATTTTAGGTTGATAATGATCAGTATTGAAGGATGAAGTAAGATCTTGGGCATATCAACCTTCTTTACTTTCAAAGTGATTTTTAGAAACCTAATTTTATTTTTTAAACAAAATCCACAGGCTTAAAAGTGAAAAGAACGAGAGAAAAGCAAACTGAAAATGTTACAGCCTTTCCATTACATCATAGCACAAATTATATTTTATTGCTTTGAAAATAGTGACATCTAGTGGTTACAAGGTATTAGTATCATGAATATCCAGATGTCAGAATTAACTGGAATTCAAAAAAAAAAAAAGACAGAAAATGGAGGAGACTTGATAGTAATTGAAATGCACTAGGCCACTTTCAGACATCTATTCATCTGCAAATAACATTGCAGACAGAAAGTGACTTTTGGAATTTGAAAGCTTCGTATGCTGCAAAATACAGGAGAATGCTAATTTACCCTTGGGGCAGATGGCAAGGGTACAGATTCAGAAGCCCGTTACAGAAATGCACCCTCTGTGTATGATAGGATCAGATCACTTTGCAACATTTTCTGCCCATGTTCACATTGAGGTATTTGCAAAACACAAATTGTTCGTTCTTTTTCATTTGATTTCTAATGTATTTGTCTAAAATATGTATTTTGATTATGAATCAAAGTATGAACCCTTCATCAGAGATTATTGATCTTATACTTCAATTCCTCATTAAACCTACTATTTAGATGAATTATGTGTTTGACGGTGCCATTTACAAAACAGTTTTACATACATTATTATTGAATTCTCTCCTTCACATATTAATATAATTCCATTTTATAGCTAGATAATATAACATATTTAAGCAAGTTAGCTAAGCCAACAAGCCAATGAAACCAGGTAGACAGACTGGCTCTTATGCCACCACCCCTATTTCCATTCCAGGGCAAAGTAGCAAAGGGCAGTGTTGGCTCCCTGCATAAAAAGATAACCCAGATTTAAGGAATGATAGTAAAGAAAATTGTTAATGATAACAGCTGCCCTCACTTCCATTTATGATAGGCCTGCTATTTGGTAAACTCTAAGGAATTATTATCTTTATGATAGAAGCAGAGAAGGATCTGAGGTATAGAGGTTAAATGTTCGAGCTCAGGCTATAAGACCTGTTTCCCCAGGACAGTACAGGTTAGTAACATACATTTCCCTCCTTGGGTCAGCATGTATAACAAACAAGTAAAACACAAACCCAGCCTTTTTCAATAGAAGCTTGTTGTGAGTATATTAGGTAATTTTAGATTTCAGAAAGTATTTTCTTTTGTTTGATTTAACGTTGCTGCTATTTTTAAAAAATATACAGATCTACTGAAGAGATCACTATAATTGGAATAAGAAGACTGAATTTGTCCAACTTCAATCTCTCCCTAGGAATTGTTTGTTCTTAGAAATTTTTATTTTAGAGATTTTCGCTTCCTTAATTGCAAGCCAGAAAACAAAACCATTTTAATCTGTCTAAAAGCCATTGTAAGAATACACAAAATCATGTGTGTAAAAGCATTTTGAAAATGGCAAACATGATACTCACTGAAAATATTATAATAATGATACACACATAAGGATAATGAGGCTAGTTCTTTTTTTTTTTTTTTTTTTTGAGAGGTCAAAAGATGAGTAAAGTAAGTCCTTGTTAAGTCTTTAAAATTACTGTTCTAGGATCCTAGAGAGAAGTGCAAATTTTGTTATGAAATTAAGGAAAAGGAAATTCCTAAAATTCAAAAAGCTTGGTATAGGCAGACAGGCAGATTACTTATATTTATCCTTGCTATAAGCTAAAATACACAGTATCAGATGATCTGGCTGGTAGAAAAGAGGCAAAGCAGTTACCTCTTTAGAGAAGCACCTTTGTTTTCAAAGAAGAATTAAACTGTATAAATGGTTTAAAGGCAAAATTTTATAGAAAATATCACTAGTAATGACTGACTCATTAAACATTACTATGTCCATTAAGCTGGATTTCTTGCTCTTTTTCTGACCAGCTCCTTATAATACGCACTCATCACACAGGCATAAATTTTCACGTACCTAATTTCATCCTAAGAATAGAAAACTCTTGTTTTTTAAAACAGCATTAGCTTCTTTGGGTTAAACAAGAGATATGACTTCATTTACATTTATTGGGCAGTATAACAATTAGAGCACTATAAGAATATATTGTAAAAGAGCATATATGTATGCAGCAAGTCATCAAGTATCAATAAATTAACAATATTATTGGAGGCAAGATGCTTATACACCTACACTTTGATGACTATTTTAAAATTACTTAATATTCATTTTAAGGCTTATCCTGATCATTTCGTTTATTGCCTCCATATCATTTGATATGCTAGTAGGAAAATTGCAATGCAATCAAACTCAGAAAATTGACCATTATTTAAAAAGAGATAATTTGCAAAGTTTTGACAGAGCATGAGAAATATAGTGCAGCTAGGAAGACCTGAGAACCTTTTAGCATCTTAGCTAGGAAAAGTAAGGAGAAGGAGAAGAAACTAGAACCTGAAGAGAGAGGCATAAGACAAAAGGGCAGAGCAACATACCTGGTAGGGCATAGTCAAGGGACCTAGCCAGAGGTGACCCCAGAGGGAAGAATTCTAACATGTGGGTTTAATCTCAATCTCTGACTTCCTCTGATCCCCAGACATTGGGCACTGCTGCCTGAACACAGCCACAGGCCAGGGAGCAATGACTGGGCAAGGGAGTCTGATGCTTAACTTGATGTGTCAACCTGAGTTAAGTGATTCTCAAAGAGCTGCTAAAATACCTGGTGTTTGTGTGTGTTGTAAGAGCGGAGGGTGGGGGTGTGAGGATGATTCTAGCAGAGGTCAGCTTTTGAACCCATAGTCTAATAAAAAAAAAAATCCACCAATGTGGTTGGCATCAGCTTATCTATTGAGGGCCCAGTTAGAACAAAAAAGGCCAAATTCTCTTTCCTTAAGCAGGGACATCTACCTTCTCCTGACTCCAGACATAGGAGACCAAATCACAGCACCAGCTCTTCTAACTCACGAGTTTTCAGATAGCAGATCAACCTCAGTAATCATATGGGCCAGTTACCATAATAAATCTCTTCTTAACCTATTGATTCTATTTCTCTGGAGAGCCCTGGCTAATATAAACCTGTTGATGTGACACATACAAGTCCACCTTCAGGGCAGTGTGAGGGAAGGACAGAGAGTGGACTTAGAATGACAAAGGGAAGAAATCCACCTCACTTCAACAGCAGTTGTGTCTCAACTCAGTGGCATCTGGACCCGCCTCTTGCCAGTTTGAGACTGTGCACATCTAGTCCCAATTCCTCTTTCAGGGACTTCACATTGCTAACTTGATATCACCCATTTTGGGAATACTCACTGTTAGGTTGGTTCAG
The DNA here is from genome assembly GCA_004024805.1 of Geosciurus inauris. NCBI lineage: Eukaryota > Metazoa > Chordata > Mammalia > Rodentia > Sciuridae > Geosciurus > Geosciurus inauris. The sequence goes on along the minus strand of PVHX01006293.1, from coordinate 4,728 downwards.
GGTGTCCGGATAGGGGCGGCCAGGGCAGCCACGGGAACAACTGCAGGCGCAGAGGAGCAGCCAGCCAGACCCTGACATAAGCAGTAGTGGCGCCTCCTGTCAATCAGCGGGCTTTTCCTGACTCATCCAGGAAGGACTCTGACCTCAGCAGGATCCTCTGACCTTCTCTTCCTGCCTTAAGCCCGCCCCTTCCTGACTGGGCCTTTTAAAATTTTTTGTACTGCGGAACATGTGCGATTCTCCCGGACACACTCTGATGGACGGGAGAGTTCAGCCCAGACCGTATTTCCAATAAAGCCTTGCCCAGCAGTTTTAATTCGCCTCCTTTTGGTCATCTGGCTTTACACTGACAACATGGAAATCAGCAAGACACTTTTCTTGACAAATGTCTACCTGAAAGAAAATATTTGTCTTGACACTTTTCAAGACAAATCTAGCATTTTCTATCATTTTCCCCTGGAATACTACCTGCTCAAACTTGACAAGCACACCTTGAGAACCTCACCATAGCATTCTGTTCAAATGTTCCATTGAAACATGATTTATGGAGCACACAAAACCAGCAAAAAATTTAAAAAGTGTTCTTCACCAAAGAGCTGAACTTGTAACTAATCAAGACTTCTGAGAAAACTTTTCTTTATAAGAAATACAGGGAATAAAGGAGTATGTTCAAATGATGTGGTCCAGCCCTGGGTTCAATACCCAGTGCCACTGGTGGGGGGGGGGCAGATAATTAACCCAGTTTGTACAATAAGTTAATGCCATTTAAAATAAAAGAGGAAAATGGGCAAAGAATTTCAAAAGGCACATCATCAAAGTAGTTATATAAATGGCAGAGAAACACTTGAAGAGAGTCTTGACTCCATTTGTTATTAGAGAAATACAAACTAAAAGCATAATGAGCTACTATTCAAGAAAGGCTGAAACAAAAAACAGAAAGGAAAATGAAATATATATACATAGTGGAGGTGGAGTATTACTCGGCCATTAAGAAAAATGACATTATATTTTCCAGCAAAAGGATGGATCTGGAGACTATCAGGCTAAGTAAAATAAGCCAGGCCCAAAAAGCCAAAGATTGAATGTTTTTGTTGATATATGGAAGCTAACCCACAATAAGTAGAGAGAGGGGAAGAATAGAAATTCAGCAGATAAGACAAACGGGAATGAAGGAAATGGAGAAGGGATAGGAAAAGGAAAGACAGTGGAATGAATCTGAAATAATTTTCCTACATGCGTAAGTGAATACACCATAGTGAATCCCACACAACTGGGATCCTAATTAGAATAAGATATATCCCATGCTTGTATAATTGTATCCAAATGGATTCTACTGTCATATGTAAATAAAGGAAACAATAAAAATTTTTTAAAAAGATGTATTAAGTTATTTTCCCCCAGAAAAGAAAAAAAACATGATGGCTTAATGCTTTGATCTAAAATTTCATCTTTCCTAATACTCCCTTTCATTCTTTCTCCCAACATTTCATAATTTGGATTCTTATTTACATTCTCAATTTTTGGTTGCTGTTTTTAAAGTCTCTTGTAGTCCTTTTGTTTTGGGGACAGTCCCTTGTACTCATGCAATGTATTCAAACTCAAGTCTGCTCCAGTGTCCTATGATTTCCTCCATCTGGAAGGGATATTGGGATAATCTGGTCTTTTATTCAAGCTTTTCATTCTTTTAGTAGTTTCCTTAGTAGGCAAGAAATTTTTAAGATTAGTGAGGCCCAATTTATCAGCTCTTTCTTTCTTGGACTGTATTTTTCATGTTGTGGCTAAGACGTCATTGTCTAACTCACCTAGATTTTTACTGAGGTGAGTTTTTTTTTCTAGAGGTTTTATAGTTTTTATTTTCACACTGAGGCCCATAATCCATTTTAAGTTAATTTTTGTTAAAGGCATCAGGTCTGTGTTTATTTTCTTTCAGGTAGACATCTAGATGTTCTAAGACCATTTGTGGGAAAGACTATTCTTTCTCCATTGAATTACTTTACCTCCTTTGTCAAAAATAAGTTGGATCTATTAGTGTGGGTCTGTTTCTGAGCTCTGTATTCTGTTTGTTTTTTTTTTTTTTGATCTGATTGTTTATTCTTTTACTAATACTATAATTTCTTGATTACTGTTGTAAGTCTGCAAGTTGAATAGTGTTTTCCCACTTCTTTTCTTCTTTAGTATTATGTTGACTTTCCAAACTTTAGAGTAAGTTTGTCTATGTCTTTAAAATAGCTGGGTGGAATTTTGATTGATATTTTGTTGAATTTATATAAATCAAGTTGGGAAGTATTGACATATTAAAAATCCTGAGTTTTCTTATCTATGAACCAGGGATATTTCTCCATTTAGTTCTTTTTTATTTCTATCATCAGAATTTTGGGGATAGTCTCAAATAGATCTTCTACATATTTTGCTAGATTTATGCCTAAGTATCTCACTTGTTGATGTTTTTGTAATGGTGTGCTGTCAGTTTAGGATTTTGGTGCATGTTCTTTATTAAGATGAGAAAGTTCCTGCTTCTTCCTAGTTGGTTGAGAATTTTTATCATAAACAAATGTCAGATTTTTGTCAAACACTTTTTCTGCATCACATCTATTAGTATGATTACATGATTTTTTCTTTTCAACTTATTATATGATGAATTACATCAATGACTATTGAATGCCTTGCATTCCTTGAATAAGTTCCACTTGGTTGTGGTATATAATTCTTTCCCTACATTGTGAAATTAAATTTGTTAATATTTTGTTGAAGAATTTTGCATCTATGTTTAAGAGAGATACTGTTGTACAATTTTTTGTAACACTTCTGTCTAATTTTCCTACTTGTGTAAGGCTGGCCTCATTGAATGAGTAAGCAAGTGTTTCTGTGCTTAAGTTTTCTGGAAGAGATCAGAAATAATTAGTCACATTTCTTTTCTAAAAGTCTGGTAGCATTCACTATTGAAACAATCTGCATTTGTTGATTTTTATGTTTGAAGACAGTTAATCATTGATTCAATTTATTTAAAAGGCATAAAATATAGTTTACTTAGTAAAAGTTTTGGTGGATTTTACCTTTCAAGGAATTGTTTTGTTTCATTTAAGTTATTAAATTTGTGGGAACAGAATTCCTCAGACTATTCTTTTATCATCCTTTTCATACCAACAGGATTAATAGTTATAACCATTTTTCCATTTCTGATATAATTTATGACTTTTTCCTTTTTTCTTTAGTCTCTTGAGAATTTCAACAACTTTGTTTATCTCTTCAAAGAATCACTTTTGGTTACCTTGACTTTCTTTATTAGTTTCTTGATTTCAATATTATTGATTTCTGCTCTGATTTTTTATTTCTTTCTGCTTACTTTGGAAATTATTGTTATACTTTTGTTTTTTCTAGTTTCCTAAGGGTTCATAAGGATTTTAGATAGGTCTAATTCTCTAACATATGCATAAAATGTTATATATTTCCCTGTAATTACCATTTTTGCTGCATCTCACAAATTTGAAAATTTTTATTTAGTTCAAAATATTTTAAATTTCTCTTGAGTTATTTTCTTTAAAACATGTTACTTAGAAATATATTGTTTAATCCTCAACTATTTAAGACTTTCTAGCTATCTTGTTGTCTTAATATGGTGTCTTACTTAATTCCATTGTGAACTAAGAACTTACTTTGTATTTCCATTCTGTTCTTTCAAATTTATCCAGATGCACATCACTCTGTCTTTTCATACAACTTTGAACTTCTGTTCATTTCCCTTTTTTTTTTTTGGGGGGGGGGTGGAGATTTAAATATGCTCCACAAATTATGTTTCTAGATATTTTGAAGTTGCATAGGATTTTGCCTGAATAGGAAGACAGACAAGTAGGGTAGGGTCTCCAATGTTCTTAACTTAATTCCCTTGATCCATATTTAATGAGGTAGGCAACCAACAAAAGTTGCCAACAAAAACCAACAAAATAAGCATATGCTTTTACAGATTACACATGACTATGCAAATATCTGTGGTTATTCTGAAGAAATAAAATTAGAAGCATGGAATAAAATATGGAGACTGTTAGGTCAGATCAGGGTCCAGGATCAGGGCAGCTGCAATCAGCAGCTGCGAAAAGGAGTGGCTAGCCAGATGCTGACAGTCACCAGTAGACACACCTCCTGTCAATCAGCAGGTTTTCCTGACCTATCCAGGAAGGACTCTGGCCTTATCTTCCTGCCCCCAAGGCCCCCCCTTCCAGACCAGGCCTTTTGAATTCTCCCTACACCGGAGCCCCAGCACCATTCTCTCAGATGCACTCTGATGGATGGGAGGATTCAGCCTGAGACCATGTATTTCCAATAAAGCCTTGCCGAGCGGCTTTAATTCATCTCCTCCTGGTCGTCTAGTCTTTACATAATGGTGCTCGAAACCTGGGAGGGTTTTGAACCTCCCCTCTACCAGGGTTGAGGCAAGCCCTCCGGACCGGGAGAACTCCTGAGCCTCTCTCTGTCTTCCTCACCCGGACCGACAAGAGTGAGGCAGGCCGCCCCGCCCCTTCCTCTGACTTCTCGGCTTGCCCCCCCCACCGCTCACTCCAGAGGCCTACTCGTAAGTTGCACGTGTGCATAGGTCTCTGCCTGCTCGAGGCCACGTGGACTGGGAAGACGTTCCCAACCCTCGTTTTAGCCATTCCGCTGCCGTCTGGGGCCCTAGAAAGTTCGCAGGGACGTCTCAATTTTCTGCATGGCCCCCCTTCTCCCGTGGACAGG